>NQII01005349.1:65881-84631 GCA_002778355.1 Clitarchus hookeri
TTAGTTGTTTCCTAAATTGCATGTATTACAGGTTGTTTATAGCTATGTTAACAAAAAAATTATCAGATTCTTTGTGAAATTGAACATTTATTTATATTTCACCCATTAATTATAATACTAACTTTATAATTAATATGAATAAAGGTGGGGAGAAAATAGGCGTGTTGGCAATGCCCAGTATGAAATAGGTCTCGTGCAAAATATTATTAAACCGAGTGCGCACGAACGCGGTGCCTTTTCCCTTTGGTGTATTTTATAGACTTGGTTAAAGCTTTGTTTGCATGAGGCGGAGGAATATCTGGAAAGTACAATATTAGCGAGAGCTTCAGAAAAGTTGGGAGTAACCTCTGAGTGGACTAGATAAGGGACACTTCCAACTCACACGGCGTCTGGTCCCAAAGAAATGACCAAGGAAAGCAGCTGTAAAAATATGACAGTTTTAAAAACTCTCTTTTTGTGCAAGTCAGTATTTATGCATCACTCAACATTTTTTCTGAAAATATACGTAAAACAACAAAATACAAGTTGCAACTATAGTCATAATTCAGTGTGATTTTAATTTCTTATATTTAATCGGGTTTAAAACTGACGACACCTACACAAACTGGAAGAAAATGCATTGCACGCATCTCGGCAAGCGCTACTTCCACAAACACACTTCTTTACGAATGCCACCTGTTGGTGGTAAGTGTAACTACCTGTTGCCACTGCGTATATGAGCACCATAGTTGAGGTACTTTTAATTACGTAAGGTGTAAATTACTGACTCTGCGTTTATTAATATACAATTTATTTCTGAACACGTCTGAGATGCGTGATATCTGGCGTCTCGCCCTTTGCCCATGTGTAATAATTCTTTCAGCCCCAGGATACGGAAAACCCCGTACAATACGGGACAGTTGGCAAGCCTAGTTGCATTTTTGTGAAGGACACTGATCAAATCCAAAGCTGAGAAAAACCTTGACTTGATTAAATCAAAGAATGCTTTTTAAACCGACCACTACTTATAAACTGCATACACTCATTAATTTTATTATTTATTTTTATTTACCTGTTTATAAGTTTACAATTTATTTTTAACAAGATATAAGGTTAATGTGAGACGGTGTTATCTTTCACCTACGAGCAGAAAAGGTTTCTGAAAAATCAACATCATATTAAAAAATGCTAACATAAATAACAAGAATTTGACAGTAAAAAAAAAAAGAAGTAACAAGTTACATCGATAAAACTGCTATTCAAAAGAGTCACTAGGGAAAAATGTATATTTTTTAAATTTTAAGTACGGTTAAAAACCATTATAGATCTTATGGTTTGCAGCTAATAAAGTGCATTACACATACTACAATTTATCACTTAATATTATTTTAAGACATTTTGTGGTATTATTCTCCAACCGTAATTATAAAACAAAATAATATAACGTTTCTCCGGAATATCTGGCATTATGTGCAGAGTGAGCTCCTGATAAATATATAAACGGGGATCTTAGGCGCATACACAAATGTCGTCCAAACACTCTCCAGAAATTCCTCCGGCAGGGTAACGTCGTGAAGATGTTCAGATTGATTGTTCGTATGATCTCCGGGACAACAAAGTCCGCATCTTTTTCATGCAGACGTCAAAGACACTTTCAAGAAGTTCCTCGCATGGGCTCCATTAAACTTGTTGCAATAGTCCATTGATAGTTACTTCCAACTTTTCTGAAAGTTTAAAAAGTATATATATAATTTAAAAATTTAATAACAAATATTTTAATTTTAATAACTTAGATTAATATTTTAATTATATAAAAATAGGTTTATATACTACATTATAAATTATTTCTTCCCGGCATACAAAGTTCTTAAATATAATTTAAAAATTTAATACAAAATATTTTTATTTTAATAACTTAGATAAATATTTTAATTATATAAAAATAGGTTTATATACTTTATTATAAATTATTTCTTCCCGGCATACAAAGTTCAGCTGAAATTAGTTACATGATTTCGTAGATATAACATACCAAGCTAAAATGTTTATACGGCAACCGTTTCGAAAATAAGTTTCTGACACATTTAGAAAATGTCAGTTTATATGGCTTACCATAGCACTACTTAACTGCCAAATGTTTTAGAAATCAGTTAATTTTTTCGAGAGATATGACATAAAAACTTTGTTTTTCATGTGGAGCTCTCTTATACATTGGCGAATAAAATAAGCAATGTACTGGCATATCTGATTCATGTAATAGACACCTTCAGCATGCCATGTTTAGTCCAAATTAGCCAAACGGTTTGGTGGTTGTAGCAAAACAATCTAAAATATTTATGTGAACGCCAATTTGAAAATAACTGAATCATCCATTTAATTCGTTTATGTTTACGTGGTCTATCATAGCATTACTTACATGCCAAATGTTACGGAAATCGGCCTAGTAATTTTAGAAACGTAACATGAAAGTTTCTTTATTTTTCATGTGCAATCTTCCAAAATAGGAGAGCAAACACATTATCCATTTCCAGATTGAATGCTTGTATGACGAACTGTATATAAAAAATTTGGTTTAAATTAATTAAATGGTTGCTGGGATAAAACATAGCATCTTAGAATTTTAACTGGCTGCCATTTTTAAAATAAGCACACGGCGTGGTCTCAAACTATAAAAGTCGGATGTCCTCACTAAGTACTACTACGTGTGAACAGAATTGAATGAAATTCTGTTACCCACACAAATACACACACTCACACCTAAACACACACATACACACAGCCAATAAAGTGATCTCATAAGCCTTTATTTTGTTCAGAAAGTACTCTAATAAAAGATGGCGTTGTGTTTTTACCCTACGTGACACCATATTCGAGAAATAAATGCATTATGACCTAACACTCCAAACTTATTATTTCATTATGCATTAATTATCGTAAAAACACCTGACGGCGTTTTTGTTAATCATATACGGTAAATTAGTAATCCGCAGGTTACAGCAAAAATTTCTGGGAACAACGTTTTTTAAATGCACAAATAGGATTCCAACCCTTCCTTTTCTGTGTAAGCGGTTTGATATCAGCACCCTATTTTCTAATGTCTACACTTCTTCGTTCAATAATGCACTGTTTGTAAACTCTGGCATTTATCTTTAATTCTGGCTGTTACTAGCAAAAAAAAAACACATGTTTCAGCTACACATTCGAACGAGGTTACTCCCCTTCGAAATATACTTACACTATAGTTCGTATAGGCTGTTCACGTCAAAGTAAGACATTTGTAAGGCTTTTCTTAAAGTTTCTTTCAACTTATTTCTATCTTTATACATATGTAAAACCTAACGTCTGTAACAACACTAAAATTTAATTTTTAGATTATTATGCCTGCTGAGGTCACTTAACCACTTGCAACATTACATATATATATACACATACATATATATGGCGAGGGGGGTTTGCGCGCGTGTGCGGTGATTAATATATCTATACTATCAGGACCAACTCTAGTTGCCCTCGTACAGGCGTGATGCGAGAAATACTTCTGTAGGTCTATGTTGGAAGTAACAGTCTCACTGGGTAAATATTGGGTTCACCAAAGATGGCCTTTCTTAGGCCGTGTTCAAATTGGCACTTATATTTTAAGTTCCTAAAAAGTCACGTGACCAGGATTAAATAATGACTTTGGTATTTTAGTATTTAGTTTTTGGCATCATTTTAAACTTAATAAAATACTAAATTACCGGATCGCAACCATTTTTGAACAAGTGACTATCGACGGCGTCCGGATTTAACGATTGTAAATACTAATACATTACATGGTCAATTCGAACACGGCCTCAGTATTGACCGAACATTTTATTTTCTGGAAGATGCATGACTGGTGCATACGATGATCATGATCTGGAGGTTTCGAGCTCAGTCTCAGTTTTCGCGGCTGAAAAATTAAAAATAATTATGGTTTTCTAATAAACCCACCTATTTATTCGTTATTTTAATATAAAAAATTCTGTTTTATAGAAATTTTGTCTAAGTCAAGAAACTTATATGATTTTGCAGAATAATTACGAGAGGAAAACATTAAAGGTTATCGTATCCCTACAACATATGAAACGGTAAACTAAAGTACAGCACTGACTCGTAAAGATATGTAGTGAATCATTCAAAATATCAAGATAATTAGTGTAAAATTTACGCTATATTATATACAGTGATACCGAAACAAACCAGTGGCAACTGGTTTTCCAGGGTTTCTTTTAAAAAAAATGTACAATTTAATACATATAACACATTTGAAGTTATTTCAAGAGGAACTCTAAATGAAGCCTTTTCACAGTATGTCTCAACTATTTGAAGACTCGTGAACATAGGAAGAACATACTTTGTTCATGAAATGCCGTAACTTGATGCATACAAGCCCAACACAGGTTGGAAATTAGTCTTAAAACTATATTTAATATCCCCAAAATATGAATTCCAACTACATGATCACCGTAAATTCCTTTGGTTTTAGGACTGTAGTTATAAATGAAAGTATCAAGATAGATGTGTGCATCACGCGCCAAAAGGTTAATTACAATTAAAAACGGCCGAGAAAGCCAGCCGAAATGCGAATCTCCACTAATATAAGCACAATTAATATATATTAAACACTTCCTCGTATAAGCTCTAAAATACTTGGGAAGCTCAGTGCCAATAGTTGGGATACTAAACATTTCCGCTACCTGGCAGCAATGGTGTCGCGTGTCTGCCGGCTTTTCTCGTTTCGTAAATAAGGAAATGGTATAATAGCAATCCTCGTAAAATAAATATACTTGCGTGAAATATAACGATTTGTATTGTGTTATAATCTACTTAGAGGATTAGAGGAATATATTGGAGGTATTAACGAAATATATCCACACGTTGGTTAATATTCTGTCGTAAAAATTAGATTTTCGAAAACATATTATTGCACAATTATTTTAATAAAATGTTACATGATAATCGAAAAATTGCTTGTGATGATAGATAGCTATCTTTATTGTACCCTAATTTCGTTACTTTTTTTACACTAAATAAGCTTGTTTATAAACGCACCATGCCAAACACTGTATTTTGACTGCTTGCTCATGTAAACGCCGTTGCAGGGCGTGAATGACACGCAGTAACGCAGTGGAATTTAATTATCGGCGGTGTTCATAATTATAAGCTTATTTATTTGTTTGAAGACGTAATGTTATTTTTCATATATGTTCTTTGTAGCAGTAGTTAATTTCAATTGTACCAATTAACTAAATAAGTATGGTATTCGGAGTTTACGAGTCCAATATATTTTATTACGCCTTTCTAGTTTGTTAAGTTTATATAAGCCTCCCCCAAAGGAGAATGTTGTTTAATGTTACTATGGCAACCAAGTGGTGCGATTTATTGAAATTGCCTAGCGATCTTACGATTTGCCTCGTATTCAAATACGTCTTCATTAGAATATGTTTTAAGGGAAATTTTCTTTGAGATAGGCCATCTTGGATCCATTAGGCAGGACAGCTAAGAAAAGTGGGTGAATGCTGTATGTATATTTTATTTAAGGCCCCCGTCTACCTGGAACTGTTTCCCACGTTTAGGCCGAGAAGCGCGGGAGCGATAAGGGCGACACTGCCACGCGCATCAAGTACGCCATCACCGCTAAGCGCAAGGCTCTGAACTGGCGTGCAGTGTTCTCGTCGTGCTGCGTGTACCTATGGGACTTTCAGCAGTGACCATATTATTTTATTAGTGGGAAGTCTTTAGGAAGGTTCAGTGCAGGCCCCTATAGTAGTTTTGTATGTATCTGATGCGTGTATTTTGAGCTACAGCGCCTTGGAAAGGCCGTTTTTAGCGGTTTTGGAGTACTCTGAATTGATGTTTCTAACGTACGTGATGTTTTGAAAGTACTTAACAGCTCTCGTCTGAAGTGTGTGTTCTTTTCGTAGATCAGCACGTTGGACGCACGCTTAATAGTTTCGTTGAAAAACGTGTATTTGGAACACTCTGCAACGCAGTTCAAGCGCCAGGTAGACGGGCGCCTTAATTCAATGGTAGAATGGTCGAGTTACGAGTTCTAGAACAGACTGCCCTGATGGGACGAAGACGTGTAAGCGGAGTTATATAAGAAGGTCTGTAAGGTCGTCGCCCGAGTATTTTTCCAGTTCTAAGTAGCTCTAAAGCCCTCTCTCTACATAAAGTGCAGAATGGACTTTAACATTGCACTACAGGCCTGTGAACCTTCGGCCAATCAAGACCCACTACAGCCCGTGGTATTCTGGCGAATACTTCGGGCTGTAGTGGGTCTCAGATCATCACGAACTTTAAGACTTCTACGAAATTTTTAAAACAAAAGCTAAATTTTACTAATATATTATTTTAATGCAGGGATTAAATTTGTAATTATTAATTGGAAACCTATTGCTGCCATCTTGGAAATTAACACCCGTGCTGATTTCCGCAGTTTAATTCATAATATCCTAGAAGAAAGAATCAGTAGCTTGGGGCTAAGCAAAATTATTATTTAAAATAATTTAATTTTTTTAAAATTTTTCTCGAACTTTATTTATTTGTGGAAAATCTGATTTGTTAAAGCCTACTTAAATCACGAGAGAAGCTAGTATTATAAAAATCTATGAATTTTATTGTCTTTCTAATTATGACCAGGCTAATCAAAACCAGTGCTATTTTAATTCCAAAAGTTTTTATTTTGCAATTCTCTGACAAATTATTCTATTAACTAAAATATTTTTCAAACTTATTTTTGGTGTGGTATTTTCAGCAATAATTTTGATCATCAATATTATGTTCCGTGTATTCGTTTGATTATGTTTTGTTCCATAACTCTATGGTGTAGCAATTATTCGAGAGTTTTCAATAACCATTAAAAAAAAGAATACGAAAGTGTCTTCCAGTTGCGTATGTTCAATACCATCATGTATTGACGATTTGGCAAAAAAAAAAAAAAAAAAAAAAAAAAAAACCAAGCTATGCAATGCTATAACTCAGCGTGCACGAGTAAATAATTTTTCGTTATCCAGACGTTTCTTAGGCAGATGTGTTGACAGTCGTTACTACATCTCACAACTGTAGTATACTACAATAAGCATTTTCCTACCGCCTGTTATATGGTTGCTTATAAAAGATGTCCGCTGGGACATTTTTTACGAGGCCAACCAAATGCGAGACACGCTTTCCTATCACCCCTGCATCTGTGGCCTTTCTGGGCAGTGTAGGGTCCGCGATAGTCTGTACAGAGAGTGTCTATTTGCACCCCATACTTTCTTGGGCTGTGAGAAACCTAGTAAATCACTCATCTCGGTGGTGCAAAATGTTTTCGATGCGTGTAATTACAAAATGAAGTTAATGCTTAATAATTGGCTGGGTTAAGTATAGGTTAGATCATAATTAAGGCCGTACAAAAACTTTCATACCTACACAAAATAACATAATTTATCCATTTATATACAGCTTTAAAGCGACCTCTTTGCAACACGAGCGCACCTAATTGTGGAAATTTTCCCTATGTCAAACTGTCACATAAGGTATCTTATTATTCTCCCAACCTGAAATCTACGACTCGCATAAAGCGAGCATTAAAAGAAGTACGCCTGAACTCCGCTATGGAGATACAAAATTATTTTCTTAAAAACCATAAAGTTCATTTTAAGAAAATTTAATAAAAATATTTAAGCTCCTTACAAAATGGAAGTTTCAATAACAATATTTTACTAACAGCCTAGCGCCATCAAAACTAGACCTATTATTAAATTACTTTGGCCTTAAAAAACGACCCCCATGTAAGAATTAAGCAGCGTCAGTTACCGGAAATTGTACTGCCAGCTTTTTCGGATGAAATTAAATAACAAAACTATTTTACATAATAATCGGTGAGTTTAAGTTGATAATTTTTGCGAGTGTATTAATAATCATGGAATTTGTTTGTAAACAGTCTTGCATACATTACCTTAGAATTCTATTTTTCAAATTCAAAACGAAAAAAAAAAAAACCAGCTGCATGTTTCCTGTTTTTGAATGGCCTGCTTAACTTGGTTTTAAGATGTGGTACGAGACAAAGTCCCAGAATAATATCTTCAAAAATAGCTTGCAAATTTGATCATAGTAAAAATGTATTGTTTATTTTGGATGTAAGGCACATTTTTTAATACCGAGAATCGTAGAAAAATAATTTACGTACTTCAAAATATTACCCCTAGATGTTCGATTTATATATTATAAAATTTCAGCTTTCAAATATATCAAGTTCCTTACTCTACAAATCCAAAACCATTTCTAATATGTGTCCGTGTGAGTAGAGTACGGCATTGTGAGGTAGATTGTAACAAAATTAATATACCAAAATAGCTGTCAAGGAAACTAGATACAACATAACGTTACACTTTAGAAAAATCACAAATAAACTGAGCTCGATACAATATTGAGTTATAACAGTTGTAATTACTAGAGAATATTTGAAAGGATATTTACTTAAGATGTTATTGCATGTTGGCACCACTAGGAATGGTTATCATATCACTTGGTTAAGAAAGTGTCTTGCTGTTGTGCATTGTATATTTTGTAACAAATTTTGCACAAAAAGGAGTAGAGCAATACTTAGAGCAAGAAAAAAAAAATTAAAGTAAATTATTTGTGAGTATTCTATGTAAAGAATTCTAGTTTATGTGGTACCAAAAACTATTACTATCGCTACAATAGCCATGTGTTTATAGGAGTTGTAAAATATTACACTGCACTTATTTATGCAGTTTCTGTATGGAAGATCTCATGAATAGCTGGCATGATTACCGCGGAAGGGTGTGCCTGCCAGCCAGTCAGGCACTGCCAATAAATCCTTGTCTCTTGTTGGTTGGCGAACATTAAGGAAGGGACTGGAAACCAAAGACAGAGCGCCGAAGAGGGGTTAGCATCTACCACTCCGCGGGTGGACAAGAAGCAATCAGAGAAATGCACAATCGGTGAAGTGGCGTAGTTGGCATCCGAGAAATGGACAATCGGAGAAATGGACAATCGGAGAAATGGACAATCGGAGAAATGGATCATCGGGGAAGTGGTGGTCCCCCTGGAAAATCTCCCCAAGTATGACGAGTTCAATTGTTTTGTAAAAAATACCATGTATCACAAGCGTTTTATGCGTTTTATTTCTGTTTAAATTGAATTTTTACATACATTTTGTTTGTAAATTAAATTAAATTTATGATTATTATTTCGAATAAAAACAGTGAGAAAATAGGTGTGCTGGTAATGCCTAATAAGAAAGAGTTATTATGCACAACATTAATAGAATGAATGCGCACGAATGCCATGCATTGTTCCTTTGGTGAGATTTTCTGGACTCTGTTAAGGTTTGTTTGCATGAGACGGAGGAGTAATTTGAAGTAGAACTTGAGGAGGACTTCCGAAAAGTTGCCAGTAAACGCGAATGTAGTATATATGTTTACATAGTAAAGTTATTTAGCTAGTTTTTGTTATTTGCCTGTCGCAAAGAAATTAAAATTGTTATTTTGAAATGCCATTACGCAAAAAAATGTGAGGTCTGAAATGTTTTTTATGTGAGGAAATTGTAGTTGTAAGTAATGCACATGCACATAGAACGGCATTTCGTAGTAATATAAAATAATAAATTGTCTGGTGACCAGCACCCTTAAAAGCAAGGATGGCGGGAGATTCAAATAACTGTAAGGCAAGTCTCTGCGAGCCATGTGCTAGAAGAAGCGCGCTCTCTCGGCGATATGTCGCCTGGGTGACGGTGTCGGCGCCTTCTTGTGCGGGCAAGGGGCCCCTCTCCCCTCCAACCTCCGCGTAATTAGGCGATAACCATCGGCAGGCGGTATCATCTCGGAGACGGTGACTGCACTCCCGGGCAAATCGCCGCTGTTACCACGCATTATAAAGCAATCTCCGGGGGTTTCGGCGCTGACGAAGACGACTCCTCGTTCCCGAGCAGCCCACGGCACGTCGTCCGCACTTCTTCCCCGGCTTTTCGGCTTTCACCGCGCATTTGCATAATTCTGCGAAGACGCAACCGACGCGTCGAGCACCAACGCCCAGGCTGCTACCCGACCAAGCCAAGAGTGCGACCAGGAAGTACGTGAACTGTAGTCCATTCGCGGTTTGTTCACACTTTTTGAATTAAACCTTTGAAATATCACCCCGTTTATGGCGTGTTTTCTTATTCTTTAAATATGTCTTGTATCACAAGCATTTTATACCTCTGTTAACATCAAAATATCTTATTTTTCGTTAAAATTTAAGTTATACCTGTACCCTATTTATAAATTATACTATTTCATTTGTAATAAATGTGAATAAAAACAGTGGGAAAAACCTGTGTGTTGGTATCGCTTCGTAAGAAATAGTTCTCGTGCAAAACAGCATTACCATTGAGTGCGCACGAATTCGGTGCGTTGTCCTTTGGCGTAATTTTCTAGACTTGGTTAACCTTAGTCTGCACGAGGCGGAGGAATATCTTGGAAGTAGAACTTTAGCAGGGCTTCAGAAAAGTGTGGAATAACCGTGAATGGATTATACGCAAGGTCACGTCGTTATTTCCCTTCCCTCTTCCTCCAGGATATGATAGAGCGTTCGTCTGAGGGTGTCATGTGTGGTAGTGACCGTAAGTTGGGACACAGTGTTGACTACTTCGCGTTGGCGTGCTGATGCTTCCTAGTGAGAAGTTGCTTAGATTCACGTGGACAGGTGTACATGCGCTCGCGCAGACAGATAGCGGTATTTAATTTCCTGTGCTCGCCGTTGTTCTTCCCCTCTCAACAGACACACTAGCGCCCCAGTCTCGCCCCTCCCAGGCTGTACACTCCACTTGGTCGGGTAGTAGAAAACGACACACGTTGAGTCCGGAGGATCGTCTTCCACGTGTCCGGTAAAAAAACCTACTAGCAAAAATTCTATGCTTGTTACAAATAATTCTTCGGGAAAAAACCAGTTGCCAAAGGTTGTATGGTAACTCGACAGCTGAAATATTCTGTATTTACAAAGCAGAGGACACTATCTCGTTCTCCGCTCTCGCTGATGACGTCACGGAGAGCGCTCTCTGGCCGTCTCAGTTTGTCGGAGAGAGCGCGACAAAGAGAGAGAGAGAGCATGAAGCTGTGTACTAGCTTTTCACTCTCCTGCTCTCTGGCATCCGTTGTGTTCTTCCACAACTGTAATGTGAGGTTACTTCTACCGCAGAAGAGAGAAATATTGCTAATGCATCGGATTGAATTATATTACTCTGTAATCTGAATTTTATTTTATTTTGTCATTACTGTTACTGTTGACTGCAATCAATAACACCGTTTGCTGGTAAAATAATTTCAGATGTAAAGAGGGGCTTAAAATTATTAACAAGGCACAATTTATAAATAGTATTTTAACTATCCCCGTGTACGTTCTCAGTAATTAAACGTGCAGTTAAAAACTTTTACGTGTTTTCAACGTTTGCTGTGTTTGTTTATCAAAGAGAGAGAACGTTGTCCCAAATCGAAAGAGCGAGAGCGCACCTGTTTTTTGCAAAAAATTATTTAAGGACAACTTGTACTCCAAAACACTAGAGCTCAGATCCAATTTCGTGATTGGATGATTTTAGCTGTCAAGCATTACCGGTGTATTTCTGCGAATCACGGACACTGAATGTCGGAGTTACCTAATTCTGACAAAGATACGTGGTCCAATAACCAAAGGAAGACTGCACGTATTCCATAGGACATCGGAGTCTAGCCTTCACGTAAACCTTTTCGTGGTGAAAGAAGGCAGACATGTTGCTGGCCAGTTAGGCCATTTTGCTGGCACGTGCGGCTGGAGTTAGCGGAGTGAGGGAAAATATCTGAGCGGCTCTTAACATCGAGGTCTTGAGAGCCGATGAGGGTGAAGTGAGGTGAGTACGGAGCAGCGCCGGAATGAAAGCGCGGGGGTAAATGGGAGATCCCCGAGAAAAACCCGCCGACTAGCGGCATCGTCCGGCACATATTTCCACTTGCGAAAATCCGGAGCGAACCGGCGGGGGGACTGAACCCGGTTGGCCTCGGTAGGAGGCGAGCAGACTAACCGCTCAACCACCGCGGCCCCAGTTAGCGGAGTAAGAGATTGTTTCTAGAATGTTCTGTGATATCGCGATGACGCCACAGCCTTCGCGCCGCGCACCGACACCGGAACTGGAAACGACGCCCGCGGTCGTCCGCGTTTTTTGGCAGCAAGTCTCGAGCCAGAATGTTGTCCGTGTGTGCGAGGGGTTGCCTAACCACGGGACAGGCGAGCACGCAATAGTGGAACGGCGCGCATGCCGGCTCCTTTGATGTGCTGTTCGCCAATCACCGATCAGGCTGTGCGGGCACGAGGGAAAGGGCATTGTGTCCAGTTGCATTTCTGAAGACTTTAACCTGCGTACTCGCTGCACTCTCTGGCATCAACCATGTTCTTTCACAAGTGTAATGTAAAGTTATTTCAGACGGCAGAAAAGTTTTAAATATCGTTATGATATCCGATTTAATGATATCATTTTTTTTAACTGCGTTTTATTTTAGTATGTGATAAATGTGTTAACATTACATGATCATGATTCGATGAATCTATTTTACGCTTCTTAGATGCCTGTCCCCAGAATCGCAGACATAGGCTACACCATCGAAGTAACCTTATTCTAATTGACCAGTCAAGTAGGAAAATGTCTTCTGGCAGGGACACGTGGCCAATAAGAAAACGAGTGACGTGTACGCAGGATATTGAAGGCTAACAAGCGCAGAACACTTTTCGCGAAAATCGGGTGTCCTCAAGTGATTAGCAGGGACTGGAGAATTCCGCGAATTTATTTTAGGACAAGGCAGACCTCAAACATCACGTGATTTTTTTAAAATGTTTTCTATTGTATCCCAGTGAGCCAATGACAGATCTGTAAGGAAACAAGCACCGGATCCCATGCCGCCTGGTTGAAGGTAAAACTAACATATCACTGGGGCAGCAGTGAATGAGGCTCAAAAATACATAAGACAATGGAGTCTATCCTACGGGTAAATTAAAACACGAAATTTTTTCTGTCCCTAGAATTACTTACTGCGTTCTGGCGAATGAATTTTGTCACGTGTTTTCCAGACTTTTGCCAGTGTGTTAGAAAGTTGGACATTTTATTGTTATTATTTTGGTTTGTGAGCTACTTTTGGCACCTAGAAGGCAGGTATAGTAAGGCAAAATTCCTATTTTTTAATATACTATTTCAAAATTAACAGTGTTTTTCTGACTGGCTGTAAAATATATCATTGATCTTTTGTGTAAATAAAATGGCTCGGCGTTCGTATTGTAGCTTGGTCATATCGAACCTGAATCAGTTAATAATCACTGATTCACAGTAAGTCCCAACTACACAAATCGGTGAAAATGATTTCACACAGAATCAGTTGAAAAACACTGATTGCTTCGAGGAAATGTTTTCACTCATTTTATAATAACATACAACAACGATTCAGTTAATCGAACACTAACTGAGTGTCCAATGGAGCCATACCTAGTGAGCAAAGAAAGCAGTTAATATTAACCGATTTATTTAGCGTGTAATCCACTGATACGTACTGCTATTTTCACAAATATATAAACATTACTTTTAGTTTTTTCTTGCACAATTTGACAGTCATTGCGCAACAGTGCCTGAAATTATTCGACCAAATTACGGGCAATGTCATTAGGTTTTCTTTTAAGGCCATGTTGAAAAATTGAGTCACTCATAATAATTTGTACTTAAAAAACAAAATAAAAATGCTTACACAGGCATAAGTACATACACTGAAGAGCCAAAAAACTGGTATAGGCATGCGTATGCAAATAACAGAGGTATGGAACCATTCAGAGTAATGCGATGCGGTCGGCAGCTAGATCGGTTACTGCTGCTACAACGGCAGGTTATATCAAGATTTAAGTGAGTTTGAACGCGGTGTTATAGTCGGCGCACGAGAGATGGGACATAGCATCTCCGAGGTAGCGATAACATTTGGATTTTCGCGTACGACCATTTCACGAGTGTACCGTGAATATCGGAAATCCGGTAAAACATCACATCTTCGACATCGCTGCGGCCGGAAAAAGATCGTGAAAGAAATGGACAAATGACGACTGACGAGAATCATTAAACGTGACAGACGTGCAACCCTTTCTCAAATTGGCGCAGATTGGATTTGTGGACTGCCATACAGGATTCATGGGGTGAATTGCCTCCTGCATACCTTCAGACATTAGTCGAGTCCATGCCACGTCGTCTTGCGGCACTTCTGCGTGCTCGGGGGGTCCTACACGATATTAGTTAGGTGTACCAGTTTTTTTTGGCTCTTCAGTGTATAATAAGTGAAGCTGCAACATGTCCAGACATTTGAAAGTGACTCACAATCTATTTAAAATTAAGGAAATTTGTTCGATAATATTCACGATGTTACGCTTGAAACGATAACCGTTACGACTACAAAGCACGCTTGACGATTTGATGCGAGTAAGGAATCGCGCAGCTGAGGTAGGGCCACGGATGTTCGTAAAATTAGGCACAAGACAATCAAATTTTTTATTACAAATCATTAAGTTTTTTAATATGATTAACACGTTCTTTTAATATCACGGGACTTAAATGTTTATAGCTCCTCGGTATTAATGAAACTTGTGAGAGTGAAGAGATTTGGGTGGCTCTTAACAGCGAGGTTTTGAGAGCCGATGAGGATGATTGAGGTGAGTATGGAGCAACGCCGGAATGAAAGAGCGTGGGAAACAGGAGATCCCCGAGAAAATCCGCCGACCAGCGGCATTGTCCGGCACGATTCCCACGTGCGAAAATCCGGGAGTAACCCGGCCGGGGATTGGGCCCGGTTCACCTTGGTGGGAGACGAGCAGGCTAACCACTCAGCCACCGTGGCCCCCCAAATTAAACTTGTGTTGAAGGAGATTTTCGTGACACCATTGCCGCGGTGTGTGGCGTGCAAGGAAGGATGGAAAGCCACTCGTTACGCAAGCGAATCTTCTCGAGTACGTTTGTTCCGGATATGGTAATGTGTGCGCACAGGCGAACCTATTTCAGCCGCGGGGAAGATATTGCAAGGAACGATTCCCAAGACGTGGAACGAGGTCACGAATTGGCGGCGGAAATGTCATGACCCGGAGAAAATCCTTTCGGCCATCGGCAACTAAAGACAGGTTTCACTCGTGTGATGATCTCGGGCTGGCGAAAGTACGACGTGCTGTTATCTAACGTACACGTATTGTTGTTCCGAAGGTCAATCAAGTGCTTGCTACACACGACGCATCCTTAAACTCAACACCCGAAGTACAGGTTTCAATCGATCAAACTGTAAACACTATAATTTGACATTTTATCCACTTGGCGGTTGAGTACTTGCGAAATTAAAACTTCACAGGTAAAAATGTTCCATTATTTTATACCGAAAAGTAATCGTAAATTGACGCACGCCAAGGATACGTTGCTTTTTCATAACGAACTATCTCAGAATTTCCCGTTTATTTCCTGAGATTCTCAGTAAATGTGCTAGTTAGTTTTTTTTTCTCAGCTTCGAATTGAAAGAAAAGAAATAACGAAAAAAAAAGTAATTTTCCTTATGCATGTGTTTTACTGTGTATGAAAGGGAGATCTAGAAGTTAAAATATTATCTTCCTGAGAAATATTTAAATTTAATCATAACCTTAAGAGTTCTCTCTTCTTGTCATTCATCTACGACCTCCCCTTGTGGCAGTCTAGTTCATAAAAATGTTATTGATACAAATTTGACACGTGTAACTTTTACAGTTTCTAGTGACGCACGCGTGTTTTAAGTTTATCTGTTACATGGTACATTTTGATGTTTGAAGGAATGGGTCTAGCCACTACACCAACGTGGCCCCCCGAACACAGAAGCACGCGCACAAGAATCACATGCCACAGAACGACACAAGAGGACGTTCTAGGTAATACCAGTTTTGCGTTATGTGATTCGAATGTACTTCACCATGTAGGTGAGTGTTTCTGTGTACGAGAGTCCCAAGGCATGTTTATATATTGTACGGTCGTTCTAAAATCGGTGGGACGGCTTTATGATCGTTCTTAGGTGTGAATTTCGATCGTGTGAGGTTTATGACATTTCTTCCCCCGGCAATTTACTATATAAATAGTTTGAGTTGCCTTTACGATAGCAATTACATCTGTGTTTCTCTGGCATGATCGTTATAGAGTATGAATTTGAGTCGTAAAACGATTCTACCGTATTTGGTCCTAAACTGCGTGTTTCGACCCTACTATAGTTCACACGTTTGCGATGCTTTGGGATGAGCACTCTAACGCCTATTTTCCTCTGTTGTCGCGGTTCGTTTGTCTGTTTTTCGAACGAATGCTGGTCCTGAGTTGTATGTATCTGGTGAGCGAATTCCAACACGGGACATCCTTAAAATTTGTGGCATTTTTTTTGGTTATTCTTTTATCAGACTATTATAGATAACGTGGTTCTAGCAGACGAGGGTGATTTCATAGGTAAATAGCAATCGTGTTGCAGGTGGCGAACGTCCGGCAGCACGGACCACGAAATGTAAACGTTTCAAACGTCTTGCAAATTGCCATGCACGCTCATAGATGGCAGGCGCGTGCGTTTGTTACCCCGTAGTCGCTATATCCAGACGGCTGTTAGTATATTTGAGCAATGTCAATGCGTGAAAAAATTGTGGTTCTCCGCTACAGAAATACTCGCTGAAATATGTGTTGGCGTGATAAAGCTTTGTCGCATCTAACTGTTCCGCGCTGGGTCGAGACACTAATAAATCATACACACACAGCTGTTGGTGTTCAACGCATTCCTTGTCGTCGGCTAAGATGCGTGGAAGACCTGGGGGGATATTGATAATGATGTCAGATGTTTGTACGTAATACCCTGTACTTTCCTCGGTACCTATTTTTTTTTTCGAAACACAAACATGCTCTCTATTTCTGTATTTTCCTATTAAAACCTCCCCCCCCCTTCAACACCTCCCCCACACTCCTACACCAGGCCTCGTTTTCTTAATATTCATAAGCGCATTCCACTTCCTTCAAGTGGCCGCGGTGGTGTAGTGGCCAGACTACTCTCTTCCCACCAAGGCGAACCGGGTTCGATTCCCGGCGAGGTCGCTCCCCGGATTTTCGCACGTGGGAATCGTGTTGGACGATGCCGCTGGTCGGTGGGTTATCTCGGGAATCTCCCGTTACCACCCGCCCTTGCATTCCAGCGTCGCTCCATACCTCGTTTCACCCTCGTTGGCTTTCAAGACCCCGATTTTAAGAGCCGTTCAAATATCTTCACTCCACTCCAGTTCTCTTCAAACCTTTATAGTGGACTATAACCCGGTTGCCGTGAGTTATGAAATGACACTAGAATGTATGGTCCACGATGGGACCTTTTTGTGTCCTACCCGTAGGTGACCACAGGAAGTACAGCCTCTGTTTCAAGGTTACGTTGGCGTGCTATAGTCCATTCGCGGTTACTTCACACCTTTTGAATCAAACCTTTGAAAAATCACCCCATGTTTGACGTGCTTGGTCCTAAACACGCCATTTATCAAAAGCGCTTTGTACTTATAACATAAAAATGCCTTGTTTTTGGTTAAATTGAACTTTAACTTATATTTTGTCTATAAATTATGATATTACAATACTAATTAACACTAATAAAAACAGGGAGAAAATATGTGTGTCGGTAATGCCCAGAAATAAATAGTTCTTATGCTAAATATTATTAAACCGAGTGCGCACGAATGCGGTGCGTTGTCCCGTCGCTGTAATTCTCTGGACATGGTTAAGCTTCGCTTGCACGAGGCGGAGGAATATTCTTGAAGTAGAATATTAGCAAGGCTTCAGAAAAGCTTGAAGTAGATGTGAGTGGACTGCAGCAGCAGAAGCAGCTCCGTTGCAGCCGTACGGCAATTTTCAGAGTAGAGCTGCATGATTAAGAAGAGGAAGGGGGAGAGGTCGACGCTGCCCGTATGTCCTTGCAGAGCCTCCGGGGTTTCGTCTTGCCGACGGAAGCTGGTCCAGGTGGCCGCCAGGTTGTGAACGGGGGCGAAGCCCCACCTGCCCAGCGTGCCCCCTCATCCCCCCCACACCCACACGCGACCCACCCCAAGCCCATGCACGTCCCAGCTGTCCACCTCACCATAATTTTGCATAATGGTATCAAATTTTGCTACAGTCTGCTCATGGCGACTTTCAAATATCCTGAAGCCCTGGATCAAGGAGATTCACCACATCTGCTAAAACTGCCCACTGTCGACTTTTGCAACTTACGCGCTAGTGTGCGTAATAATAACTCACGCACCGAAATTTTCTGGTGGTAAATTAGCAGATGACGTTAAAAATTAACTATTGCAACAAAAATATTTCTACGTGTTTCATGTTAAATATGTTTTTCATATGTAATCGAAATAACTGTTTGTCGGGCATTTTCGGCAATTTTTTTCCTACTTCCGGTTCAAAGTTTTTTTACGTTTGGTTTATTAAAAATCACTGTTGCAGTCTTAATAAAAATATTTCCCGCTTTATTTATCACTGCAGTCTATGAAAATGTTTGGATTTGGACTCGAGTGCCAATATACAGATACCTTAATATGAATGATTAATCCGTTACACGAGGGTAATGAAACGTATATAAAAGCGGGAGCAACACGATTCGAGCCGGAAAAGTAACGGAGGAGGGATACAAACAACTATCGTAGCGTTACTGTCCTCTTTGAACGTGGAGGCATAACTTAAAGAGCGGTCCGGATGGCTGATTGGGG
>NQII01005349.1:84639-100311 GCA_002778355.1 Clitarchus hookeri
TGATGGGTGCTGCCAAATTATTCACAGTTCGCCGATGAGCATGCGTAGAAAATGTTACACTTTATGCGTGTGATGAGCCTTCACAACGGACACAAGTATGAAAAGAAATGCAATTGAGAAACCAATGCATCAAATTAGTGTGCTGGACAGGCGTTCAAAAATAAGTTTTTCTATACATAACAATGGAACGTGTTTCCAACAAAGCCTTACTAAATACTTGAATATTTCAGGAAGACGCACTTATTTGATAAAGAACTAATTCTACTAACAGTCACATACTCATCTCTTTTATCTCTGTTAATGCTTTTGATTATAAAATACAATATTTATGTTAAAACAAAATATATTGAAGATCAATCCATTGAGTTTCACATTTTAAATCGGTACTTTTAGAATCGATTGCCAGTAATCCCCGAAAAATAGCTTTTCCTGTTACTAATGACAATGATCCAGAAACACAAAAATCGAATAATTCTTTTCATTATAATCATACATTGAAATATTTGTTGTACCTATTGGCATACATCGGGAAATTTCACGTATTCATTCGAGAACAAACTAGACTTCAAACACCCTTACATCTGACTGCCTTCTTCAATTGGACGAATTTGAGCAGTAAATAACAATCCTGCAAGAAAACAATAAAACTGGAGCATAAGCCAATGAAAAGTAACAGAACTCGATGACGCAAATGATCGCGGAGTCTTAACACGTTGCCAAAGCAGTTAGTGAAATATCCGGATCTCAACTGATAGGCCGTTAGGATACAGCGCACGCCATTGCGCATGTTGCAAGAGTAACAGATGATGATGAATTCTTTTGAATCATTAACGCCAGATGAGATCCAATAGCATGGCAGCGCCTGAATGGTCTCGTTGGCATTGCTGGAATATTTTCCAATTCTTGCCTGTATACTAGGGACACGGGGTTTCTCCCGTTTTCTGCTCATCCTCAGTTACTGCGTGGCGTAGTCGTGACCATGGCCTCCTCTTTCCTGTCGTCGGGGCAGCGGAAACTGTCGGAGTAAAGTCTGAAACATACACTGAAGAGCCAAAAAAAACTGGTATACGCGTTAGTATGCAAATAACAGAGGTATGGAACCAGTCAGAGTAACGCGATGCGGTCGGCAGCTAGATCGGTTACTGCTGCTACAATTACAGGTTATCAAGATTTAAGTCAGTTTGAACGTGGTGTTATAGTCGGCGCACGAGAAATGGGACATGGCATCTCCGAGGTAGCGATAACATTTGGATGTTCGCATACGACCATTTCACGAGTGTACCGTGAATATCGGGAATCCGGTAAAACATCACATCTTCGACATCGCTGCGGCCGGAAAAAGATCGAGAAGGTACGGGACAAACGACGACTGACGAGAATCATTAAACGTGACAGACGTGCAACCCTTTCTCAAATTGGCGGAGATTGGATATGTGGACTGCCCTGCAGTATTCATGGTGTGAATTGCCCCCTGCATACCTTCAGACATTAGTCGAGTCCATGCCACGTCGTCTTGTGGCACTTCTGCGTGCTCAGAGGGGCCCTACACGATGTTAGGCAGGTGTACCAGTTTTTCTGGCTCTTGAGTGTAAGAGGAAGACGCCGTCGTAGAAGAACTTAGAGAGACAGCACAGCTGCCCACGTGACAGGAGCAACTCGCGTTGTTTGTGGCGAATTGACGCGGACCCTCGGCTTGCGGGCGCGGCCACCGCCTTCCGTCACACGGAGCAGACGGTCGACGGGAACTGCTCGCTCGTCGAGTCGGCTCTCTCCCCCGGGCGGCGTGGCGTGGCGTTCCGAAACGTGTTACTGCGCGAGTCGACTTTTCCCTCTGGCTGTCTCGGAAACACTTTGAGTAATTGTTTTCCTCGCTCTCGGCAGTGTCCCGAAACTGCAGAGTAATTACTCTGAGCGTCTCGTCAGAGTAAAACCTATTACACGCACTCTTTCAGCGAGTAACGAAGGGTAAACTGAAAATGGCGGGAAGTTTAATATAATTAAACATGAACTGAAAGGAAATGCAGACATTTTGGTTACATACACGCACGGGAAAATTACAAATGCTAAGTTTTAAAATTCAGATTTTTTTTTAAAGTTAACTTGTATGAAAGTAAAATTTTTAGACGTAACGTTTATGATAAAACAACGGCAAGTAAAACTGTTTATTTTTAAAACCATTTTTTTTTGGAAAAGGAAGAATATGGAAAAAGTGATAAATAACTTTTAGAAATTAAATTAGTTGCTTAATCATAACATATTTGTAAACACTGCATGCTATTTACATCACTCTCATTTCAACGTCACGTTTACTATAGCTTTACTCAGCATTTACTCTTTGTTACTTAACTCTACTTAACTGTCAGGGTATCGTTTTGGATCGCCGCTCCGATAAACGCAATGGAGCGCTTGGAGATATTTTTCTCCTGAATGATACCCGTTTGTACGAGCCTTTTAAAAGTGTTATTTTTTACTCACATCTAGTATACAAAATAAATAAAATCCTTGCCTACCTTCCTTTGAAAAAAAAAAAAAATCAATTTGTCGGAACACATCCATTTTTGTGTGTAAGGGCTGTTCACGGTAAACTGAGCACTTTTGAAATACCTGCTTAATATATACTTGTATGCATATCTTGTATCCTTCCGCTACATGCAAAATTAACGTTTCCATTAGTCCGATCACTTTATTCTTGCGTTGGTCAAGTAAGACTGTGAAAATTTTAGAAAAGTAAACATTTAACCATTTTTGTTAATTCATAGGCTTATATGCATAAATAAAAGCAAAATAAATAATTTCAAGTTTTCACAAATGTTTACTTAATAATTTTTGTTGAACGTTAAATCAAGAGAATATTTTCGCACCGCCGTTACTTAATTTACTGGACGTACGCCACACAGTGTGCACGTTAAAATATAAACAAGGTTGGGCAGAGATATCTCTCAAATACTGATTGCATTAGTGATCGCTTTATCGAGAAAAGTCTATACACTTTTGTGTACTTTCCCCCAGTCCTCCAAGGTCATTCATTGAGTACTTAATTTCGTTAAATTAATTCTTCTTTCTTATGCTGATCCGATTTGGTTGAAAATTTCGTAATATTAGCAATAATTTAGTTTAAATGTTAAAAAAAAATTTGATTAAAATGTATAGCCAATGACTTCCACATACTTCAAACCGTACAGTCCTCGCATGCACGATCGTATAAATGTTTCAAGTAAAGAATACTTATGACCGCTATGGTGCATTGATAGTAATCAGTGCCTGGGTGTCGTTAGTGCCATCCGTGTGAGAAAACTAATATACGAATGTTTCTGCACCACTCGCCTCTATTAATTTTTAACACTGTTATAATCCATTCACGGTTCCTTCACACTTTTCTATAGCCCTGCTAAAGTTATACTTCTTGGATATTCCTCCGTCTCGTGCAAAACTAAGCTTAACTAAGTCTAGAAAATTACACCAAAGGACGACGCACTGAATTCGCGGTGTTATAAAGTGATCAGGCCTTAGCTCGACGGCCTGCCTGATCACACCTTCAAACATTGAACCAGGGCACGAGCGTGATTGCAACAACACCTGGCGAAAGACAGTTGCAGAAACCCCCTCCACCGGTCAGGAAACGGGGCCGAATATATTAAACAACGCGCCCGATATAGCCCAGCGTAACACCGGGAGCGGCGTCTTTTGTCGTCGGGCCACTGGAACGAGAAGACCACTGAAAATAGGTGTGTCCGGCCAGTCATTAACCGCCTCGTAGAATCAGCCTCCGGCAACATGAACAAGGTAAGGACTTTCCAATTAGATTTTAATGGTAATGTCGTGAGGAAATAATACTTAATACAATTAATTAGCATCTTGGTATTCCATTTAAGCTCCCCAGATTAATAGTCACATAAATAGTTATTGTATATTCTTTATGTTTAATAATCTCCATTTTATACTGCTGTGCTTTATCTAATCATGACTCATTATTTAGATACGCCCATAACACCTTTCAGGTATGAATTGGCATAAGAGCTAATTCATAACAGCGCGCCCTCAGATGTAATGCTATATTTCATGATAACTATTTATTACTAGGCGCTACCAACACGCGTGTTTCTTCACTGTTTTTATTCATATTTATTATAAATGAAATCTTATTATTTGTAAATAAAATGCAGGTAAAATTTCATGTTAACAGAGGTATGAAACGCTTGTGATTCATGACCTATTTAGAAAATAACTAAACACGTGACACATGGGGTGATTTTTCAAAGGTTTAATTCAAAAATATAACACCGAGCGCGTATCACGTTGTTCACTGCTTCCGAGAAGCACTCTCGACACAACTACAGCACACACCAAAATATTACACGACTGAAACACTTAAGAGCTTGCTCGCTAATTCGGGAGCAAAGATTTAAGGTTTAAATAACAAATAGCTCTTAATGACTCCAAAAATATGTATTCTTAGTGTGAGAACTACAAGAAATATCTTCTACAATAATCGTGCATAAATTTTTTTTTAGCAATTTGAACTGAATTACTTGATTTTCATTTAATATGTTTTTTTTTTACTTCTCATACTCAAAAGAGTTTATAAAGTTTGTTAACTCAAAATATCACACATTGTTGACAAAAAGAAACGCACAGCATTTGCTGACAAAAACTTACATACTTTTTAGACACTAAATGGTTTTCGTCAGTAATGACTTTGAAAATATGTATCTGTTGTATATAATATTTAGAGCTCTTCACCACGTTTCCGACGAAATTTCCTTGGCTTCAAGATTACTCAAATTTTCCAGAACCACTTTAATTATTTTTTCACGCGTTGCAACCAAGAGCAACTTTGGCCCATACTGTATTCAAATGAGATAACCATAGCAAGCAGCAAATGGAATTGGTCGGTGATCGATGAAAATTGCATGAACCACCAGCGAAGAAGAGCTGTGCCGGATTCCAACAACCCGAAAAGCCATAGGAAATAAGCCCTATGCATTGGGAACTGATCCTGTCTGTGCACAGTGCCGGCTATTTAACTTATTCCCGTGCAACATCTCCACAATAAAGGACAGAGGGATAAATGGATTAAACATTCTGTATAACATATTCTAGAAAACAAATTAGCTATGTAAACATATTTTTGAGAAAAAATTATTTCTGAGCAGACAGAATGTTTTTTATACGAATTAACAAATCTGTATACATGACTTAGCTAACCATGGTGTTTTTTTCGGTAAATTTTGACTTTCCGACAAAATCGTTTTTACCAACTGAAATGCCTATATAATTTCTTTAGCAAAAGAAATTAATATTTTTCGCATTCCAAATTTTCTTTATGAACAAAAACCATTTTGTTCAGGGAAATGTACGTTTTTTTTAAAAAAGCAATTTTTTTTTCGCTAAATTAATTTTTCTTCTTCGTGTAATTTATTATAAATGTTGTCTGCGATTAATCATTTTATCCCAATAAACATTTTTAGTGAAGTCATATTTTTACATGGTGCCAAACTGTATAAAAACGTTTTCTACTGGCGAAGGGGGAGTAATTCGTAATTTTTACAACAAATCGTATAACAAAAATTTAACCCAGTGAATAAACTGTGCATGAAAGCGTTTGCTTTGGAATATAAAATGCGATGAGGAAAGTGCTAAAAAAAAACCTTGGCATGCGTGCATATTTTACGAAGCCTACTCTCCTCATTTGGTTGGCGGAACGAGTTATTTCCATTGCAATTTGTACCAGTCGTCATTTGTTTACACAAGTCATTAATTGTAAACACTATTTATTTTCTTCCCTTCATATCTTGAAAGTTGTTTCTATAGAGTTCTGACTTCTTGAAACCGTGACGCAACGTCTATGTAATGGCTGAATACTCACAGTTTATCGAAACTGATAGGTGGAAAAGAAAATGCACGCCCGATTCTGCACCGTCGTAAACATAACAATAGAGACGACAACAAAGCAATTTCTGGAACCGGAGATTATTATTTAAAAAAAACATAAAATTCTCTTTTACCTCTTAACATTTCAGAGTGCCTATGCAATGATTCAGAAGGCTCGGAGATTGAATGAAATATATTTCTCACTACAAAGGAGCTTTTCCTTCCAACTTGTTATGGCCATGATTCTGGAGAAAGTAAATAAGAGCCAGGGTAAACTTGTTTCGCAGTCTAGACTCTGAACTAATTACAGTACCATGTTACCAACTTCTAGATGTTTTAAACGCTAAAGAAAACATCTGCAACATACGCATTACTTATTAGTAGAAGCAATACTGCTGTATTTATAAATTGGGGTGGAATTCTACAGACAAACATTATGAGGTGATTTATTTTGTAAAATCAAGTGGGAAACGTGTAAGACACTTTCTACTAAAACTTAACATTAAGGTAAATATACGTTTTTGAAAATATAATTTTTAAACTGATTGTCTTGCGAAATATCGGAAACCAAGAGAAATTAAATAAAAATTCTTGGAGCACTGTATTGTGTTATAGGTAGGGGCAGTGATTTTTCGCGATAAGATTTCGAGACAAGATACAGCCCAAAGCACTGTAGAGTCGTCCAGTTTCTTTGATTGGCTGAAAAAATGTTCTGGCCTGTGTTAACCGTTTGCGCACGAATCACGAAGGTTCAGTGTCGGAGTTACTTAGTCCTGAGTGGCTTGGACAAAGACGGACACGGCACCAGCAGCCAATGGAGGTATAACAACAGCTGAGGTGTGTATATAATATTGAAGTCTACTGTGTGCTCCGATTTTTACGCGAAAAGTCACTGGCCCTAGTTATAGGTATCTTTAGCCTAGGAGAAAAACTCTCACTAATGTCTCCCATCGCTGACAACATTTATAACGTCAGTATTTAGAAAGGTTTGGTGGTAGTTTATTGACCAGTATGATGTAGCTATTAAACATGTGCCTCTTGTTGTAACTGCCTAGGATCCACCGTTTCCGTGTAAAACGCACACAAACCTTTCGGCGGCAACGATGCAGTTCCAGGTGCGTAGGCAATAACAATGCTTCCTACATGGACACTCGCATCGAATGCCACCAGAAACAAACAGGTAGCTTGAGTACTGTAAGATCATTCATTAATGGTACACGTTGTTTACAGTAAGTGTTACAAATTTCCTGCGCCATCTTCGGCGATGTGAGCACAGCAGACCATATACGTATGCACATAGTATTGCCTACGTGCTAAGCACTGTATCTCTGCAGGCGAAACTCTTCGTGCGTTTAACACGAAAACGGCGGGTCCTGGGCAGATGCAACAAGAGAACCATTTTTGTTGATTAGGCCATACTGCTCAATAAACTAACATCAAATGTTTACAACTTCTGACGGTAAAAATGTTGTATGCAATAAGATGGTAGCCACCCTTGTTATTTTCATTTCGGCGAGAGTCATTAATGATAGTTTGCTCCTAGGTTGAAAATATTTATAACATAAAACAAACAGTAAAACTAATAGAACTCTCTCTGCTGCGATCTCTTTTGTATTCGTATTGGCAACTTTAACATTGTTCATATAGTGGAGCGCTATATTTCTGCTACAGAGATAGGTACTTAGAAAGACCAACGTTCAGCAATATTTGTATTGTTTCTGCGACAGCTGCAACTATAATAATTCACGGAATATTTTCATGGCGATTTGTAATGTTTGTTTGCTTCTGCCCTGCGGACAGCCTTAAATGTTTGTTTGAAAACTTGTGTATTTTAGCCATCGAGTTGGCAGCACATTCTGTAAACTCGGTGGTTCCGCGCTTGTAGTTGTGAACTTGTTTGATAACGCAGCGAAAACACTTTGTAGGCGTTTGCAATATTTGCTACCGTATTCATGCATGATAAGAGTGACAAATTACGTCAACAGGAAGTTAGAGATACGCTGTTTTGTTATGTTAATTTCTGTTTATTTTAATAATTGCTTAGTCTATTGAAATAACTTTTGCTCAGGGAAAGGAAAAATAAATAAATTAATAAACAGATAAACATATAGTTGTTTAAGAGAGGATATCTCAATATTTCATTACGAAAATGGGAAGATTCTTTTGAAAAAGTTCGCAAGCGAGTGTTGCAAATTATCGTATGTTCAAGAACAATCTAAATATAATCGCGGCACTTAGGTGCCAATTATCTCTATTTTGCAGTGTAATATAGCTGCAATGTAGTGGCAGTTGATGTGATGAATGATATGTGCCTACAGTTATTTTAAGGGCGGCTATAATTTACAGAAAAAAAAACTATTAATAATTTTTAGCAGATGAGTGAGTGAATAGTGAAGGGATTTCGGTGGCTCTTAACAGCGAGGTCTTGAGAGCCAATGAGGGTGATTGCGGTGAGTATGGAGCAGCCCAGGAATTAAAGGGTGGGAAAAACGGGAGATCCCCGAGAAAACCCGCCGATTAGCTGAATCGTCTTGCACGATTCCATTATGCGTAAATCCGGGAGTGGCCTGGCCGGGGATTGAAACCGGCTCGCCTTGGTGGGAGGCGAGCAGGCTAACCGTTCAGCCACCGCGGCCCCTTTTAACCAAATATAAATTTTGAAATTACGTTTGCATAAAAGTTTATATGGAATGACCCGCAGTAATATTTCACATTGTGAGACGTAAAAAATGAATCAATGGAGGGAGGGCAAATTCGGTTCTATTTTATGTTCACACGACTTCTGTTAGCATCGAATGTGTTAGTAGGTATTGTTACGAGCGGTTCCCTTGTCTCCGTCACCTTCCCCTCCCCACTCGAGTGCGCGTTCATATTGTGGGTAACTGGAAGAGCGAAGGCAGAGTTACAAATGGCCCGCGGAATACTGACACGTGCTGCGATAAAGCTATAGGGACTAATCTCGCACTTGACAATGGAATATTGAATGACTTGGGTAGTCGCTGTGCGAATTTTCTGGTCATCATCCCCCTCAACAAGACGTGAATTGCGAAGAAACTTCGAAGTGTTAATTTTAGAGAGAAGCAGTTCAGTGTTGTAAATAATAACTGTGATTTTGTTCTTACACCTATCCCCCACAAATTCTAATACGATC
This sequence comes from Clitarchus hookeri, assembly GCA_002778355.1. Taxonomy (NCBI): domain Eukaryota; kingdom Metazoa; phylum Arthropoda; class Insecta; order Phasmatodea; family Phasmatidae; genus Clitarchus; species Clitarchus hookeri. The sequence continues at coordinate 93,662 of NQII01005349.1, forward strand.
CTGGCGACTTGTAACAAACAGTATTTTCACAAATCAGAAGTGACTCAAAAAATTCGAACATCGTAATAAATGAAAACTTCATAATTCCAATAACTGACAATATGTTTTCCTTAAATTTATTTCTGAAAGAAGAACACTTTTACGTAGTTTTATATTACGCATAACAATTTAAATTGTGTGTAAAAGAAGAATGATTAAAACTAATAAAATATTTATTAGGACACAAAAAAAAAAAGGCTATATAAAATTTGTTGTACGGCATGTAGTTGCATCGAACGTATTTTGAAAATTATACGTATTTGAGAGCTTAAATTTTACATCGTACACTACAGCTTTCAGATTTGTTTATACGAAACTGGGGTTGGTTATCAAAGTGAGACAGTTTGAAGCTTTATTTTTACGCCGCGCGGTTATAAAGACAAAACTTCAAGGTTATGAGACTAGAGATGACTGTGGGCTCCAAACCACATGTAACCATAACGACTCAGAACTCAAGTGATTCATGTAGGCACTTCGGGCGAGAACCATCCGCAACCAAAAACATAGGCCTGACCGTACATTTAGAATATAGAATTTCCGTCCCTGTAATATTGATGGCACCTGGTCGCGTATTTTTGTCAATTTTCCTCTTTGAAAGTTACATTTTGGCGTAGAGCTTTTATTTATAACTTTATTTGTTTACGGGTAATGGATTTTCCAAAAATTTGTATGCACTTACACTGAACACCACCGGGCTCGTATTGATGTAGGGCCAAACGCAAGGTCAATCAAGAGGAAAGGTCATCATTTTAAGGCAGATATGAGACTTTTTACTTAAAATAACGATTCCTACGAAATTCTTAAAGTTACTGTGTCTCTCAAAATTTGGTTTCAACTAAATATCTTCATTAAATCACAGGAGTGTTGCAATTTCAGTGAAATCCAACGCTTGGTTTAACTGCGATAATGGCTTAACTTATGGCTAGTTTGATTTACGAGTTGGTATCATATTGAATAACATTGAAATACGGCCGAACAGCGTAACATTTTTTCTAGGAAAGTGTTTTCACGACATTTTGATTACAAGAACAGTTATTTTTAGCTGTAGCCCTACGTATTCATTTTGTTTCATTTAAATATTAGCGCTAAAAAAATTTATATTTATAATTCCTATAATTTCGTTAATAATTTTTTACCATTTTCATCCTTTTCTCAGTCTATTACTTCACGTCACAATTGAAAAAAAAAAAAAAATTATTACGCTAAAATTTTTGAAAATAATTTTACTCTTAATAATTTATAACAGATATTTTTGAAACTTTTTGATTTACTTTTTTTTTTTGGTGCTTAATAACCCTTGTATACTAATGAGGTAGTGGCATCTAACTTTATAGTACATACGAGAAGATATTAATGGTCTTGAAACATTTACAACAGGAAATCACAAAGCTGTTATGAAATTTTATAACTTTCTAACAAAAAAACAAAAACATAATGTTTTAATAGAAATATATTAAATTCTTTTAAATATTTAAGTTATCAATTTAATAGAAACTTTCGCCCAGCAACTTGCCTCCGGATGTACTCTCAAATAAAAACGTCGGAAATACGTTCGATATCAAGCAACAACTGTGTAGTTGAACGTAGGACGGAAATGGCTACTGTCTGCTGGACTGTTCGTTTCTTTTTTTTACGGAAGTGAAGAGAACTGGACGGAAGGTATTGAGTGCGAGAGCGCGCATGTAGACATTTGCCAGGCTATTTGGTGCCCGGCCGCTGGTCTCTGCTCAGCTGGGCGGCTACGCCCGTGCACACAGCACCGAGTGCTCGCTACACTGCCAACAAGTGCTCCATTCCGCGACCTTGCCCGCTCCCAACAACGCACTGCGATTCACGTTCGCTCAATAAAAAAAAAAAAAAAAAAAAAAAAAANTAGCTGAAAACGGCTGTGTCTGTAAACTCTCCGACGTGAATTTTTTTGTGTGTGTGGAGTCTCTTATAGCCCCGCACTACTCACATTACCTGAGGTATTTCTAGCTGTACAAGCTGTTTTTGAATAACATATCGAATTTAAAACCACAGCATCTATGGAATAATATAAACCACAAATCGCAGTAACAAAATTTTTGGAAAATTCATCTAGTATTGGGGTTACTCCCCGGCCGGGTCACTCCAGTATTTTCGTAAGAGGGAATCGTGCCGGACGATGTTATGGACGGCGGGTTTCCTCGGGGTTATCCCGTTCCCCCCGCTCTTGCAATCCGGAGCTGCTCCATTCTCACTTCATTTCATCCTCATCGGCTCTCAAGACCTCGTTGTTGACAGCCTCTCAAATCTATGAACTCAACTCATCTATGTATTTTTAAATGCTAATTTAAGTTAGTAAAACAGGGCCGGGAGTCCGCAACTTCAAATACTTGCTCGCACGGCAAGTTGCATATCACGAAGGCGAAAGGAACGGGCACGTCATGTGGCGACAGCCTGTACATAGGCCGCTGTGGAGACACGTGGAATCCCTACGTCGCCAATACTGCTGTTTGTGTGCTGCTGGAGATAAAATGCAATCACTTCTGGCAGCCCTCACTGCTCAGCTGCTGATCGCTCATTTATGGTGTCAAATATGCAGGCGTTCTCCGTATGGTGCTCTAGTTCTGCTTGTTTTCGTGATACACAATTTGTAGTGCACGCAGGTGCGTAAAGCTGCGGACTTCCTGCCTTGTTATGCCTGACACAAACTTAAATTTAAAAACACTACAAGGCCTTTCCAAACATTTCGTTCCTATGGTTTATTGTTTCTATTAGCCCGTATATGCTGTGGTTTTAATTTCGACATGTTATTCAAAACCATCTTGTATAAATATAGATAATTAACAAGTGGCAAAGAGTGGTTGTTTTCAGAGGCCGATGTAGAGACTCGTTAAGGATGGGCTGTTATTTTTTTTAACCTACTCTAAAACTATGTGTTATGTTAGTCCGCGGTAGGAACGGGATTATTGCGTCTCAGGGGTAACCCCTTACGCTTACAAGGGAAGGAAGAACACGCAAGGAGACGTGCATCGCGGCAAAGAGGGATTGGGTTTCCCATGGCCGAGTTTGGCCATGAAAAACCTCCCTAATGTACTTATAGTTAAACTACGTCTAGAAGAGAAAGGGAAAAACCGGCACAGACACCGTAAAAACCCTTTCGATAGGAAAGAATTAAAAATTGTTACATGCATTATGAGAAAATGCTAAAGGAGAAAGATAGGTGGGTACCATGCTCTTTATTATTGGGAGAGGAGAAACTAGCAGAGAGGTGGCGGGGATGGTCTTCTTGAGGCGCGGGGTACTCTGCATTACGTTCTCACCTCTAGCTTACCAGTAAGCAATGCGTTTTTATACTATACTGTAGTCTCCTCGAGGTTATTTAAGCACTTTCGATATCAACCGTTGAAAAATATCGCTGCCCCTACCTCCATATAAATTAAGGAGCACATTGACTTGCCTGCACCCATTTCAGTTGGTATCAGCTCAGGGAAACTAGTTACGCGTAATGACTTTGAATTAAAAGCGTTACGTGAAGAATAGTGAAAATTATTTTATTTTCCTTCTGTTTTCTTTAACGCTTATAAACGTAAAAATAAGCAAATACGTAAAATATTTACTCTTATAATAATTTCAGTTTCTCTTGGCCAACGTATGAATAAAGTGGCTATGCCCGTGCGAACAATAATTTTACGCGGATTTCAAAAGTGCTCAGTTTACCGTTAACAGTATGTACCACAAAAAGGAATATATTGAATATGACCTAGTTTTACGTGTGTAACCTTACGCAATGCGTGCCAGAGCCAACACGACCCTGGACAACTGGGCGGTCGCTAGAAAGGGCCCTGGCGTTTGTTGAATGGTGGTGCGTCTAACCTCTCACCTCCAACTGGTGAGGTTTAATTACCGCGAGTGCATCGCAACGGCGCCTGTATTCTGGCCGTGATTGCCCGTCAATTACGGAGCCAGGCGCGGTCACGTGGGCCATTGTTACAACTGGGGCTGCCCCACATACCGTTACACGAGCGGCGGTCGTGTTCGGAGGCCGAACTCATTCGGGCATGCCCCTTTTCAAACCGCCCCAGGCGGAAAGCGAAAATCTGAAACAAGTCATCGGAGGTGGAATTTTTTTTTTTTTTACTTGTTAACTGGTTTTAAGCGTGTTTCAGGTGTCTTTCACGATTTCGCTTTCAAACTAAAAAAAACACTCTTCGTTCCCTTTGAACGGACCGACAATGCTGCACGAGAGCAAACAATAATAAAATAATAAGTAAGGACGTCCTAGTTTCGCGAAAATATTTTGTCAACAGTTCAGCTCAGATCCACTCTCGTGATTGGATGGGCTTCCGCATTGCAACGTCTTTGGTGTCCGTGCGAACGTCGCATACCTACATTATTGAAGTTGGCTAGTTTTGATTGGTCAATCGAGTAGGAAAATGTCTTCCCACAGAGGCATTCCGCCAATGAGCAAAAGGAAACTGTCGGTACGCCCGTGTGGTATTGAAATCAGCACGTGCGGAAATCTTTTCGCGAAATTCAGGTGTCCCTAAATTAATGAGTGTTTGTTGTTTCGTGTGTTTTTTGAGAACAAATATAAATTTATCCACAATTCCCAGGGTATTAAATTTTTTTTCAAAAAAACGTTTTGTAGCAATATGGCCCGGACAAATATAGACATAGCGTTTTTTGTTTAAAAACGATATCCAGAATGGTGGCCGAGTAACGCCTAAAATCATATAGCATGTAGACATCGCAACTTTTCACTCGGTCGGTCCCACACTAGGCAGTATCATTAAGCAAGCATCTCTCAAAATATAAGAAGATGTTTATTAAAATATGTTTTCTTTGAAGCCTTCTTAACAATTTCGAGTTCCAGTTAGGTGTCAGTCATTGGAGGAGGAACTTCCGTAGACTAAACGTGCGGTAGATAGATTATCACATTCTACTCTTGTCTTCAACGTTGAGTCTCTTACATATGTTCCAACCACACATCCTACTCACGTTCGTTTCGACAGTGTAATTAGAAAAAAAAAAACTGTCCAATTTGGAACACTTTTAGAGTTTACTGCGCAGATAGCATGCGCACTCTACCTCCGTCTTCCGTCTATGATTAAGCCCATTGTACACGAACCGATTAAATTGCATGTGTTTCCGATTGCAAGTTGGAGGTGATGCATTCGTTAGTAGAGTCGCACACTTTACCTTATCATCCTGATGCCATAAATCTAACGGTTTTGGTTCTGTCAGCGATAAAATGTCGGCTAGAACAATCGGAACGGAGGCCGGATGAAGGTTCTGGGTAAGGAAAAGCTAAGCTGCGCGCAAGCGCGCATTTCCCGGGAACTGTCATTCGATTGGTCGCCCGGCGTCGCCAGGATGTGCTATTGTCTTCTGGATTCGGCAACGTGTCTTACAACCGACCCCGCCAGTTTCAACTGCCTCGTTGACGACGACAGAGTCGATATAACGGTCTCTCAGTAGCACACAGTCTTTCACAGAAAGACATTTATAGGGAATTTGGAAGGATTCAGCGTTTACTTATACTGCTCTTTAACTATACGATATTCGCAAGTTAAGCACTTAACGTATGCTTCTGCGGTACCTGTGAACCTCAAATGGAGGGAAAACTGGAAACACAAGTTATTAGGTTTCCGATTTTTACTTTAAAAAATTGGGCGTGGGCCTTCTAATCCTATCCAGTGGCGCGAAACAACGGAACAGAACCGGAGCATGTGCACTACCATATTCGATTCCAACAGGGTCAGGGTCAATGACCTGCCAGTGCGTGAAGGACCATAAGGGACTCCAATTACCTGAAAATGTTTTCCGCGTTCGACGTCGAGAAGCACTGGAGCGATAAGGGTGACACTGCCACGCGCATCAAGTGCGCCATCACCGCTAAGCGCAGTGCTGTGAATGAACGTTCAGCGTTCTCGTCGTGATGCGTGTACCTATGGGACTTCAAGCGGGCGGTGATATCTATGATTTTACTGATGGAATATGGAGCAAAATTCAATGCAATTACTCCGAGTATTTTTGTATGTATCTGACACGTATATTTAAAACATAGCTCCGAAAAAAAAAGCCGTCTTTAGCCATGTTGAGGTTTTCTAAATCGCGCGATGTCTTGAATGTAATCGACGAATATAGTTTCTTAATTGTTTTTTTCTTTCGTAGATCAGCACATTAGATGAACGTTTAAAGGTTTCGTGGGGGAAAAAAAAAGTATTTCAATTACTTTGCAGTGCAGTTCAAGTGTATTTAAAACAATATGCAATGGAGTTCACCAGCCAGACAGACGGGCAGCTGAAACGGTACCAGCGGCCGTATTTGTTTTTTGTGAACGTCGTTCAGCCTCAATACCAAGTCCGCCGCAGTCAATGAGAGGGCTGAAATGGCGTGACCCTGAGGAAGGACACGGACGGTTGTGAAGGTGGAGGGGAGGGGGGTACTGTCCCATCAGCCCTGAATCTGTAACGTGGTAGGTTATCTTCGCCTCGGGAGGCTGCTTCTATCTCTCCATTTCTCTCTCTGTAGCTCCTAGAGTGACGAAGAAGTGGCTCCTGTGGATGTCTGCGAATTCCGCCGCGTCAAGACCACGTCATCACTTCTTCGGCGCCAATAAATTCAAGGGTCGCAACATGAGC
>NQII01005349.1:100441-163189 GCA_002778355.1 Clitarchus hookeri
GAATCCCGCCGAGACGTCGGCATTCCCCGCAACCCCATCCCCTTTTTTGCACTTCAGCCGCCCCCCACCCCGCAGCTACATAAAAAAGTTGCTAGATCTGTGAGAATTGCATATTTCGACATGTGTTCATGAAGATAAATTCTTGGTGTATGCAGCTGCGAGCTGAGAGATGGAATGCTGACAAATATTCGTGCTTTTTGTTTTGCAGAACTGATTGTCTGTTGTCTGAATTGCTGATGTCCAGCTGTAGACTGCAGGCGTTCCGTAAAACACTTATAAGTTAGTAAGTAGGCCTACGTCTCTTTCAGCGATGTCCTTGGGGCGTGGTAACAGCTATAGTTAGGGGCAGTGATATTTTGCGAAAAGATTTCGAGACAAGATACAGCCCAAAGCACTGTAGGGTCGTCCAGCTTTTTTGATTGGCTGAAAAATGTTGTGGCCCGTGTTAACCGTTTGCGCACGAATCACGAAGTGTTCAGTGTCGGAGTTACTTAGTCCTGAGTGGCTTGGTCAAAGGCGGACACGGCGCCAGCAGCCAATGGAGGCATAACAACAGCTGAGGTGTGTTTATAGTATTGAAGTCTACTGTGTGCTCCGATTTTTACGCGAAAAGTCACTGGCCCTAGCTATAGTGTGTCTTTACTCTTATATTGCCGTTAGTATATAATAAACCAATTTTATATTCGTACACTACAATACAACGTGACAATTTCTGTTGCTTAATTTTTATATGTATTTACGAAGGCGAGTCAAATTAAAATCTGAAAATTGCGATGAAAAATCGGAGCACTATTCGGATGTCCTATAAGATGGTAGGAGAAAGGCGGATAACGTGATGCGTAACCGACAGCTGGCAGAACCCCATTGATCTTTATCGCAGAAATAAAGTGCGGTATGCTTACGCACGTTTCAGATCCGACGAAGAGATACAGCTGGTGGTGCATGAGTGGCTGCACACGACGACTCAAGAATGTTTTTTTCCCTCGAAGTGTCGAAGCATTATGCTAGCATTGGAACACTTGTGTTACACCACAGGCTGTCTGAGGGAAGAAAATAAATTTTATTTTGCATCTTCTGTGCTCGGTAAAATGCACGATAAAAAGTAATTAAGGTTTTCGTTATCTCATCCTCGTGCTTACTCTTTGGACACAGAGTAACTTTCTGAAAAATAATGAACGTTATCCATCTAGCAACAGGGTGTCCCATATATTCTTTACTGCAATAGGAGAGAGAGAGAGAGACGCTCTCTAGGAGACAAACACACTCTGGTGCGTGGTTTGTACAGGGGTCGCGCTCGATCTGCCTCGCTTCCAATTCGCGGCTACAAAAAGTCGCATATTTGAGAGAATTCTTTCGAAATACGTTCATGAAACGAGTTTCTTGATCATTGACATCTGCAAAATAACAGCTAAAGTGCTGGCAAATATTCTTGTTGTAAAGTTACAACATTGACTATTATGTAAAAAAAAAAAAAAAAAAAAAAAAAAAAAAAAAAAAAAAAAAAAAACCCCCCCCCCCCCCCCTTTTTTTTNAGAGATTTGGGCGGTTCTTAACACCGAGGTCTTGGGAGCCGACGAGAGTGAAGCGAGGTGAGTTTGGAGCAGCGCCGGAATGAAGGGGTGGGGGAAACAGGAGATCCCCGAAAAAATCAGTTGACCAGCTGTATCTTCCAGCATGATTACCACATGCGAAAATCCGGGAGCGTCCCCGCCGGGAATCGAAACCTGTGCTCCTAGGTGGGAGGCGAGTAGTCTGACCAATACACCACCGCGGCCCCTATGTGAGATAAAATACTTATCCAAAGTACCTGGCGTTCTAAGCAGCAAAATGCCGGAATTTGCAAGCAATATTTTGTTCTATGTTATATTTGGAAGTTTAATAACTAATAAAATTAACGGTTTACAAGTTGTACGTAGGGATGGTAGATTATTATTACTGCAGAGGAGCGGAAATGTCGCTGATTCATTTGACAACACCATGACCCATTGTATGCTCACCTCATGTAGTTGTTCGTTGCCCGATGCTTCGTTTTCTCCCAGGTCACGCAGCATGGGATTCGGTCCTCATTTCCTTGCAGGTTAGTTATTGGCTCAAAAAGTCCCGGCGTGGCTGACAAACTGCGATCCATCCAAACACAGGAGCCAAATGTACACGTGTTTGAAATCCAGTTTGTCCTCAATCGAATTCGCGAAATTTTTGGGTCTAAAATTATTACTCACAAAACCCCGGGTGGGGNCATACCTCACACTCTATCTAGACCACACTTGTGCCGTTGATACAACGTTGAAAAGGCGCAAACTGGCGATAGCGCGTGACTGCACTGATGTCTCTTGAATGAGAGACCCTGCCTGAAGAGTGGTCCAAAGTTCTCTTCCCGGTTTAGTGAATAGGATAAAACAACGGAATACGTATTTTGGCGAGGGAGAGAACCCAGATAAAACCAGGCAGCCGTTGAAAGAGTTCGCTACCATTCCTCCTAAGTCCTAAGGTAACCACCTCGGAAGGCATCGAGCCGGAGTAACAAACAGTTCGCTACAATTCCTCCTAAGTCCTAAGGTAACAACCCGGGTAGGCTTCAAGCCAGAGTAACAGCGGCGAAAAAAAGTTCCCTCTCCATAGCGGCATGCATTCCAATGGACACACTGGTAACAAGGGCATTTTTTTCCCGCCAAATTCTCTAGACTTCAAATATAGATATACTACAATGTTGGAAATTTCTCTTCATAATTGACCCATTCCTAAACAAATGTAAGACAGCACAAATGTAAAAAATTTGACAGAGATAAATAGAGGGGAAAAAAACCATTCGTGTTTTCTTAATAGCCTAGACGTAATACTATTCAATGATGGGGTAAATATGTGAGGAAAATTTCTTATGTTGATTCTACCTGTAAAGATGGCAGCGAGGTAGAAGTAGTTCTATGTCTTAACGTCGTTTCTAACGTTTGATGTTTAAATCTTGGTCAGGAGGTGGGGAAAAAAAGGGGGGAGGGGAGAACTATGTCAAACCTAGGTGTTTTGGTCTCGCTCAAGACATGCAAATTTGGGGATATAGTACATTGTAAATTGGGGAAAATTGGTGCCAGTTAAGTAATTGTATATATTTCTGTAACTATATATTTTTGTAACGGCACATATTTTATTGTAACCCTTAAATTTTATAACTTTTTTAAATTCTTTAAAGAATTATAATTTTTAAATATTTTAATGCAATTGTTGCATAAATTTTGTAAAGCTCTTTGATTTTGAAAATTGTTAGTATTTTGCTTGGGCGGAGGAAAAGAAAAAATAAGAGAATTGCCCTGTAATTAAAAGTAAAAAGGATATTAATTTCTTTACTTTATTCAGTTACCCTCTTAAACTGAATATCATAAGGCTTCTACTTACTGATACGCCTTTTGCTATTATTCTTATTCGTCTCCGATGTATTGATGACATGGTTGTGAAGTTGGGTGCGAGTTTTATACATGTGGCAGGGTGGTCTGGTGGTCAATTACAACTCTCTATTGCATGTACGTATACAGGATGATTCTAAAATCATGGGACGAACATTGAGGCGTGGTAGAGCTCACTAAAACAAATAATTATTGTATAGGAACATATGGGCGGAAGTGACGCGTTGAGGCACAAACACAAAAACATAACACATTAACGGAAACATAAAATGTTCATTAGCAGCATACTTAACTAGTGATTCCGTACAGAAAATGTTAAAACAGTTGCTGGCTGAAAATACATCCACCAACAGTCACGCATGCTTGGCGACCTCTACATATGGCGTGATTGGCTGACAATGGTGGCGTGCGTGAAATACCCGGCGTATTTGAATCTGTTCGCCAATCACTCCACCGACGCTACCAAGCTTATATTACTGTTGGTGGTAGCAATTTTGAGCAATTATTATAAAAATTGCTGTAAAAAGGTATTTGGCGGCGACGTTGTAAATAAACAATATGTTGCATTTCATGTGTTATTTTTGTGTTTGTGCCTCAACGCGTCACTTCCGCCCATATATTCCTATACAATAATTGTTTGTTTTAGTAAGCTCTACCACCCCTCAATGTTTGTCCCATGATTTTAGAATCATCCTGTATATTCTCTGCGTCACTCTACTGTCATGACAGTAATGACTGGAGGTTTATTTTGGGTGACTGTGTAGGCCAATTTATAAAAAAAAAAAAAGTTATGAATTTCAAAATTCAACTTGCACGACTTTTTGCAAGCAAAACCTTCATCCAGAGATGTTTTTTACAGATGGCTTCCTTCAAGTAATGAAGCACTTGTTTAATGTGGCTTACGTGATCTTCAAATGTATTGCTGTAAATGCATACATCGTCACTACACGTGAATTTGCAAAGAACGTCAAACAACAGCCTACTCATCGCCATAACAGTTTGTTGTGTATCACGTTTGTAATCAACCCGCTGGCCGATTACGATACGCCGTGGAGAACAGTTCCACTAGAGCGAACGTTAGCGAAATGCTAACCGCACACAAACACCCGGCCGATCTAATTACGGCTAATGGTCCCTGGAGATTGGTGCATTATGTGGAGTACTAAATTATCGACGTGCACGATATTGTAAGGGTTTTCATCTGTGATATTCTGAGAGATATGTGGGTTCCGCGTGCGTGTGTATTGAGAAGGGAAAATTTCTCTGGAGATACGTGAATTCATGTCATGTTGCAGTAAAATTTACTTCTGGTTATGTTACGGAAAAATATGCTTACAGAAATAATTCTGTTTTAGGACGTTTATTGAAATAAAACACGTTTCTGTGACAATTACTGAACAGTGGTGAGTGTTACACTTATTCATTTAATTTCACGGAACTTAGTCGGTCAAGAGGGTCTTACCTTTTGAAATCACCATCACTCTGTTAAAATGTTTTATTTTCTACTAACGTCGTACGACTCCGGATGCTGTGTCATTCACTTACACTAAGGAGCAAAAATTTATCACTTACGTTGACACTCTAAGAGGTATCTAATCCTAACATAAACTTCTATAGTGAATTCAGATGCGCAAGACGTAAGTAGTTGTTTGAAATCTTATCACACCCATGACACACACATACTCATAAAAAAATATGAGACTGTGCAACGTAATTAAAATGTGAGATAATGAACCATCCCACCATTTGCCTGGAGTTATTTAGGGAAACGACGGGAACCCGAAATCAAGATGGCCGGCGAATCCAGCCCCATGTTACCTCGAATGCGAGTCCAGTGTTGAGCAGTGGAACATACCTCACCAGCATCTAACAGTTAAGGCGGTTTCACACCGCAGCAATTCCCGAAGAGCTGATAGCGACACACTCTAATCTGAATAAGTAAGAATTCTACTGTATAAAACAGTCGTGGTCCATTCCCGGTTTCTTCGGATGTTTTGTGTGTATCCCCCTTGCCAAACATTTGCATGGAGAATACAACAGTTTTATGCAGTTACCACACAAACAATTTTCTAGCGATCTTAAAAGTTGAATGATGACAATTAAAAAAATGTTTTCAACACAAGAAAAAACATTTGGCGGGCGAACACCAACGAAACACTTCGTGCCCCGCTGTAAAATATTTTTTCAGTGCAGTTAACCATATTTTCTGCGCGGATTTAAGCCGATATTCATTTTTTTTTCGTAAAAAATACGCCGATGTTATCCACAACTCGATGCGTGGTGTCCAAGACGACCAAAACGACTTCCTATTATGTTAATTCTTTTTGTGTTACAAATCATTTGAATGGAAGACGTTCTACTGACACACGTAGGAAAAAGCATACAAAGATAGAGGCAATGAAGGAATATGATATTATTACGAAATTTTAGGCTCCTCATAGCGCAGGCATATTTAATAGGATGGAAAACTCGCTTTCTGGCAGTTACAGGGCGAACATAACAAAACATTTGGAATTACCGGTATGTAGATAACGGAACGACTCTGGTGATGCTCTAATGGCTGCCACGGAAATACCCCCCCCCCTCTCCTGGTTCGTCCGCTTGACGTAATCTGCGTACGTCTGAGCCCGTCTGTACTTGCACGTCGCATTTTCCGCGGTACCTCTTCTCCATTGCAGAGATGATGTACCGGCGTGAACACCGCGCCTTCATCACTAACGGCATCAACATCGTCAGGGAAGATATCCAGGTTGGAGTCCACCGAAATTAACTTCGAATGACACATTTCTACCAATAGCTTTGAATGATTGTCTCGGTTAACTCCAAACTCGTGCAGGACCGCGGTGGTGTAGTGGTTAGACAACTCGTCTACCAGTTCGGGTCCGATTCCCGGCGGGGTCTCTCCCCGGCCTTCGCACGCGGGGATCGTGCCGGACGATGCCGCTGGTGGGTGGGCTTTCTCACGGGGATCTTCCGTCTCCCCCGTCCTTGCATTCCGGCGCTGCTCCATTACCACCTCATCTCGCCCCCCATCGTCTCTCAAGACGTCGTTGTTAAGATCCTCCCGAATCTCTCTCAACTCTCAACTCAACCAACGTCACTGGGTTCACGCCAGTCACAGTGACAGTTAAAACACACGCAGTCAAGGGCAGCAACATTTCTCAAAGGTTGATTTTGAAAGTTCTCAATTAATCGTGAACAGCCTATATTTTTACACGTTGTGGTGATAATCGAGAAATAAAATTTACAAACCTCGAAAATTTCGCCTCGTGCTGAAATCCCGGCCCATAAAACAATTTTGTAATTTTTAAAATTACTTTTTTATACGCAGTAAAATACCTGCTTAATTAAAATAATTTTTTTCTAAATAGCTTTTTTTTTGTGAACCTGAAATGCTGAGAAACTAACTTTCGTAGAAGTTCCGTGAATTCTTGGAAAGCTATGAGAAACTAACGAAAGAATTCGTTATTGAAAACAACGACGTGTCCGTAACTTTGTAAAGATTTATGTACAGTATTTTTGGTGATACTTCCCTTAAAATTTACGAGAATTTTGCTGAATATGAACAGAGATCGAATAAAACAAATTCATAGTCCATAAATTGAAACATAAGTTTTAATACAGCGGTAGCTGACGAAATAATTTTTCCTCTAGCTCTAGAAACTGTGATAAGAGCTATGTGGTGATTTTCAAATAACGGTGAAAATCAGCTCAGCCTTACTATCCTTGCGGTCAAACGTAAGCTATGTGGACCTTATACATATTCCCACCGATCAGTATTGTCTTAACGGAAATTTTTGAAAACGGACGAAAGATTGATGCAGGTAATTCGTTTTGGAAAGCCGCTTTCTTGTGCTTGGAGAGGCGGCACCTAATACGGAGTGTCGGCTGGGTCCAGCACGTGATGCTGTCGAACTGGAGCAAGCGAACGTGTTACAGAATAACGAGTTGCGCTACTGACCAAGTTCTTTCCCACGCGTGTGATTTATTTACGAAACAGCTTAATTTTTTTATCCCCACGATGGAGCGGACAGTTTTAAAGAGCACAACGTCTACACGTATAAGCACCGATAGCCGATACAACATTAAGTTATTTTTTAACATGTAGCGGCGCAAAAAACAAATAAATCATTGAGCAATAACTTCATCAGGTATACGATGATTACGAAAGTCTAAATAAAAAAAGAGAGTGCACATAAGGGTACGAGATTTTAATAATTTGGGAACTAAAGTAAGTTATAAGGAGTCTTAATACTTGTATGTGATGAGGACAAAAACAATATCAACATTCGCTGTCTTTCACAGAACAAGTGCTGAGTTTTACCGAGTGTCTGTAATCATGAAAGCGAGGTAAGAACAGAGAAATTAGTTTTCAGACTTGGTGTATTTTATTTTAAAGGTTGAGGTTTGAAACATGCATCCCAAAACTTGGCCAATAGAACTTGCAACTTCCCGAAAGACATTCACTTCACTCTTTCTTGAAAAAAATAAAATAAAATAAAATATTACCTCAAAAATATTTTAAAAAAACAATTATTTATAAGGACCTTTTTTATTGTTGTTGCATTAAAATAAGCACGCAAGTTAATAGACAAAAGAACACGTGTGGCATAAGTAAAATATATCAGTAGTTCACGCCACTGTAATACATACGTATATACGTAAAAAAAAATAACATAGAATTATGTATAAAAATTATGTATATAATATTTTAAAAACATTTATATATATATATATTGAAGAGCCAAAAAAAAACTGGTATAGGCGTGCATATGCAAATAACAGAGGTATGGAACCAACCAGAGTAACGCTATGCGGTCGGCAGCTAGATCGGTTACTGCTGATATAATGGCAGGTTATCAAGATTTAAGTGAGTTTGAACGTGGTGTTATAGTCGGTGCACGAGAGATGGGACATAGCATCTCCGAGGTAGCGATAACATTTGGATGTTCGCGTATGACCATTTCACGAGTGTACCGTGAATATCGGGAATCCGGTAAAAAATCACATCTTCGACATCGCTGCGGCTGGAAAAAGATCGTGAAAGAACGGGACAAACGACGACTGACGAGAATCATTAAACGTGACAGACGTGCAACACATTCTCAAATTGGTGCAGATTGGATTTGTGGACTACCCTGCAGGATTCATGGTGTGAATTGCCTCCTGCATACCTTCAGACATTAGTCGAGTCCATGCCACGTCGTCTTGCGGCACTTTTGCGCGCTCGGAGGGCCCTACACGATATTAGGCAGGTATACCAGTTTTTTTGGTTCTTCAGTGTACTATGCATATATTTTATAATTATATATTTTAAGACTATAGTGTATTGATTTGAATACGCATACAAGAATAATATGAATATGATAATGATAATATAAATATGGCGATGCATAAGAGACAACATGAGCGCATTTTCCTATTATCTGTGTGGACAGTGTACACAGGTTATCTCATAGTGCTCTAATTTTTACAATGGGGCCATACTGGCAGAGCGGTTAAACTGCTCGCTTCCCACCACGGAGAACCGGGTTCAATCCCCGACCGGTTCACTCCAGATTTCCGCATGTGGGAATCGTGGTGGACGATGGCGTTGGTCGGAGGGTTTTCTCGGGATATCCCGTTTCCCCTGCCCTTTAGTTCCGGCGTCGCTCCACACTCATTTCAATCACCCTCATCGGCTCTCAAGACCTCGCTGTTAAGAGCCGCCCAAATCTCTTGACTCATTCATTTTTACATTCAGTTTGTATAGCAGAGCATAGCTGAGGTTTATACTGCAGCAGCACCAGAAATGTTTCAGTCAACTAGAATGAGCGAAGCGACTGGGCCACGGGAGGTCGACCCCATAGACTAAAGACGAGGTTAAGATATTATCGTATTTGCGCACGCATTTAACACTGACCTACCCCACGCCAATACAACTGTCGAAGTCACCTACCTGGTTAACAGTGATGGACGTGTTTGTTTTTAACTTAATTTTGTAAAGACAAGTAAATTTTAAATGAATGAAGTACTTTCGCATAACCCAGTTTAATCTAATTGCGTTAAATATTGGCTAGAGGGTCCATGAAAACGTCTCAAAGCACTTGTTTACATGGATAGTGTTCCAACCTTCAAATCCTATCAACGTCGTTCATGATAGTCGTGTTGGCAGAAAAGCAGTCCAATGTTGAGACACGGAGTGGCTACTGCGCACGTAGGGTTATTCTCTACGGGTTATCCTCGAGATGTCGATTGGAAAATGAAGTCCAACCATAGGCCACATTGGTTGGCGCACGACGTTGGGAATTCGGGTAATATTTATTCTACTCAGGTTGTGACGCCCAATGCATTTAGTTACGCAACCAACTTTTTTCGCCACTAGGTAAGCGCTGGTGTCGCATGTGTACCGGATTTTCTCTATTTTCTACCCATAAAAAGAAAATAATTGCAATAATCATAATTTAAATATAAAATAACTTCATAACTAAGTAACAATTTTCTTTTTTATTATGCGCGTAACTTAAAATTTTAATTGAAAGTGACGTCTTTGGAACACTGCGCACCTAACGGCGGAAATTTTCCCTACACCAAACTCTCCCATAATAAATCTCGTTTCATTTTCCTTACCTGAGTAGAATTAACCTTAGTTCGGGTAACACGCGGTTGTTTCTGTTCTGCACTCGCAGGTGTTCTATGGCTCAGTGTGCTAAACGAGTAAATAAATAAATAAACTGCTGATGGCGGCACCTGGCCTGTCTCGCAGACGTGGGAGCAACAGGTAACGAATCACGCTCCGCGATGGATTTCGCACTGGCCGGGCGCTCGACGCTCGTATATCCGTCAAAGAAAGATTTAGCGTGCTCGCGCGGCGAGCTAATGGGATGAATTAAGAGCCCGGAGCCGCCGAGTGAGTGTGCGTGTTGACGTCGGCGAGTTGCGAGACCCGCAGATCGACCAAGCTCTCGCCATACATCTAGAGATAATCCTTGAACGTGATTTTATAACACATGACCACTACGACAGAGAGTGGAAGTAAGGTTACTTCCACTCAGGTTACGAACAAAACCATTTATCTTATAGGAGAGATTGACATAGGGAAAATTTCCGCCGCTAGGTAAGCGCTGGTGTCTCAAAAAGGTATCTTTAAATTAAAATTTTAAGCTACGTGAATAATAAACGAGAAATATTTAACTTAGCTAAGTAGTTATTTTATATCTGATTTAATATCATTGCCATTATTTTGTTTTCTAACGTAGAAAATAGAAATAAAAATCCGGTACACAACACGACACTAGCGCTTACCTAGTGGCGAAAATTTTTGATTGCCAAACTTCTGACGTTGATCTCCCTGTCCTGTAGTAGAAGTGGCCTTAGTAAAAGGCGTGGTAAATTCCATGTGGTGCAAAGCCGGCGGCAAGCGTAAAGCAATAAAAAAAATAATAAGCTGATGTTTCAGGTCCAACTTCAAAGATATGTACCGCCTTTAGGATTCATTGTAGATCATATCAGATACATCTTGTATTTGTTAAGGAAAGAGGCAAATTAATAGTTAAGTTCCCAGATGTGTCTAGTCTACAGCTGCAGCCTAACGCACGGCAAATTTTCCACATTACGAGTAGGTTAAAAAAAATTTCCATTACAGTTTAGGAAGTTCACCGACGTAAATTTAACATGATAGGATGATTTTAACTGTTACACTTCTTAGCAGTCTGTCTGTGAATCACGGGCGTTCGGCGCCTATATGGGAAACTTAAATATGTTCGGCCCAGTCACGCAACAGAATGCCTTCTCACAAACAAACGTGGCCAAAAGGAACGCTGCAAGTGTGCACATAGTTAATGTAAGTCTAGTACGGGCGTAAAAACTTTAGCGGGAATAAGAGGAGCCGTATATTTAGTACACAGAAATAAAATCTTACCGTTATAGACTCAAGTCCTCTGTGAGGCTATATATAGACTTATATTCTATGAAAGTTCGTAAGTTGCGCTAAGCTACATTAAACACCAAATTCTGAAACAGTTGGATAATATAAAATGATTGGCCCATTAGTTTTAATTAGCTTAAACGTTTTACATTTTTTTTTCCCTAGTGCTGGGGTTACTATGTGATGTATATTTTACACGTATTTCTTACAAACCGGCATATGGCTGAGTTGTACGTGGATAAACCTACAAACAAACAAATAAATCATAAATACTTGCCTACTTACAGCATACTCACACTTTTTGAAAAAAAAAAAAAAAAAAAAAAAANATATATGACGTGTTTGGAAGTTTCATAAATATGTCTAGTATCACAAGCATTTTATACTTCTGTTATTATTCAATAATTTATTTAGGTTACATTTGACTTTTGCTTGTATTTCATCTGCAAATGACAATGTTTCACGTGTAATAAATATGACTAAAAACAGAGCAAATATGTGTGATGGTAATGCCTTGTAAGAAATAGTTCCCATGCGAAATACTATTAAAACTGAGCCCGCACAAATACGGTGCGTTGTCCATTTGGGGCAATTTTCGAGGTTAAGTGAAGCTTTGTCTGCATGAGGCGGAGGAATATCCTGTAAGTAGAACTTTAGCAAGGGTTCAGAAAATATGGAAATTACAGTGAATTTACTATAGGCCTACCCGTTGTTGCCCAGGTGTAAAGAGCAATGAGAGATGTACGACACAGATTTAGGAATTTTCGACCCAATGGAAGGCTGGAATTCATCACTTTTAAAAAAAATTTCTGGTAAACTTCCTAAAATAAATTAAAAGTTTTTAACCCACATATCGTATGGAAATAATACCACACATCTGGTTACAAATACGGAACGTTTAGTGTCGCTGATGTAGTACATTCGCCGTTAATTCCAACTTTTCTGAAGACCTGATAAAGTTCTACTTCTCAGATATTCCTCAGCATCATCCATACAAAGCCTAACCCAATCTAGAAAATTACTCCAAAGTGACTGCGCACCGTATTCTTGCGCACTCAGTGTAATAATATTTTACTTGAGAACTATTTCTTACCAGGGGTTGGCCTCCCGTGGATTACCGTCGGTTGGTGCGCCGCCGGTCTGGGGTGCGGGAGGTCCTGGATTTGAATCCCAGGTAAAGGCATGGGTGTTAGTTTAAGTTAGGTAATAAGTTCGTTTGTAAGCCGTCCCTTGATAAGCCTTCAGGCATAACACCGGGGGACGTTTATAAGCCCTATACAACACTAATTTCTTACCAGGCATTACTAACACAGCGGTTTTCTCACTTATTTTATTCATATTAATTATAAATGAAATACTCTAATTGCTAATTTAAGTATGCACTCATATAGTAAGTTTGCAAATAATTTATTAGAGAATTTTGGTCTACCCAGTATTTTAAGTTGTGTACTGAAAGGCATACCGAGAGAGGAATCGTTGGAAAAATGTAAATAGACGTACATATAACTATTTAATAGCGATTTTGACAGTTTCATAGGCATAACTAGAGTCAATATTGAGGAGATGCGCAGCATATCTATATCTTTGACCCTTGCAACTACCCTTAGTTAATATGAATGAAAACAGAGAGAAAATAGATGTTTAAGTAGTAAGAAATAGTTCTCAAGCAAAATATTATTGAACTGTGTGCGCACGAATACGGTGAATTGTTTGTTTGGCGTATTTTCGAGAATTATTAACCTTGCTTGCGTAAGGCTGACAAACAGCCCGAAAGTAGAACTTCAACAGGGCTTCAGAGAAGTTCGAGGCAATAACGAATTGACCATAGTGGTATCACGGCATTCTTTCTCTATCTGGCTGTCACATCTGTTATTATCTGTCTCGTATATTGTGATCAATGCTTTTAAACTACGCCCGAGTGGTGTTTCGGCAGCCTTTATCGAACGATTTATGTCCTCTCAGATGCGTTTGTGGCATGGGCTAATTTTTATGTCTCCAGGCAATCAATGATTTTGCCCAGAAAATATGGAACCGCAGTTAAAAAAAAAATAAAACATAGCACGCGCTTGTGGCACAACGCATATGATTTATTTGGCCAAATGGCAATGCAAATTAAGCGGTTCATTGTGTATTCGTTTATGACGTCGGCCGTATCGTAGAACTTACATCGGCAAACAAATGAATACAATAAGATTATGGCCCTATACACATGAATAACAACTAGTATTTATTTGTGTTCTCCTTACTGAAACCTTATATAACCAAAATGAATCTGGCAAGCAGAAAATTTAATGAATGAAAACACGAAAAGTATACTTTTTGTGGGATGAGGGTGATATCATCAATAACAATTTGCGTGATGCAAAGAAAGCTGCAGTGAGTTTAGGAAAAATAATATTTATAAGATGATTACCATTTAAAAAGATTTCTAGGTAACATCTTAACAGACCGTAATTCCATGGGTATCATTATTCTTTTTTTTTTTTTTATCGGCACAGAACTGCGTGGTGGGTACGTGTTGATAACCCTGCTGACCTCGCCACGTGCAAGAGATCGCGACCAGGTTTGGCGGTGTTTCGCGTCACCGCTTCCCCACCAGAAATACGGTAAACCACCGTCACATCAAAGGACTTGGCGAAGGGCTCCTGGCGCTTCTGCAGTCTTTCAAGACCCTTCCCACCAACCTGGCTGCGGTAATGAAGGTTCTGCAGCTAGGTTAGCGAAGACAGGGCTTCAATAAAAATTTTATCAACTTGTCTAGTGCACGTATTTTCACTAAAAGAGATAAGATTATCTCCTAATTTATTCAACTACTAAAAAAATCCTCTTAAAAAATAATTCATTTTAAAGAAAACTATTAATAATATAAATATTTGACGTTGATATTAAAGCTGGAAATCAACAGTACTGAAAACGAATTTGTATTAAAATATGGTTGACGTTGCCCAAGCTTACTTTATCCTAAAATTTGTTAACATATTTATCTCTCTTACACATTTAGTTCCATCCGATAATTTTTAGAGTAGCCTTACCATTTCAGCTAAGAAGATATTTTTGTGGATTCAGATTTACAAAATATTAACAGTGATTTCAGGTACAGCTAAGGAGACTTATCATACAGCGAGTAACTACACTTGGTGAATAATTTTGGTTTTTTAAGCATTCTGAAGACCTGTGTTACACTTCGAGTGTTGTAGATTTAATGTCAAGTCACTTTAATTCAACAGAGTTACATGCAAATGGACATAAAATAGCACGACGACCGCATTATTTTAAGACATCGTTAACGTTTATATTACGTCACCAAGATGATTGATTAAATTCACTGTAATGTAAAATCACATTGCCAGCTTTTGAAGTTTAAATTACTCAAATGGACGCGATGGCCAATGTAAAGGAAGTTCTGGTATTGTGGACTCCCCTTTTGTTTTTCAAATATATTTTTAAGAGGCTATATTAGAAATTTTACATTCGTCTGTAGTATATTACAACGCGATATGTCGGTATACGGTATACATATGACTTACACATTTCATTAAATATTTGTACTTGATACCTTGATATTCATGCAAGTATGCAAAGGTCCGCTTTACCCGCACTGTTAGTGTAAAGTGCAACCACGGATCCACTTTACCTATTGTAAATGATTAAAAAGTGTAAATCCCAATTGTAATATATTGTATGCAAGTGTACAGTTGGTACATGTTTGGGACATATTACAGTTATAAATGGTGATTATTAACATAAAGGAAATGAACATAGTCCATTACTAAAATAATTCACATTGTGTTCCTGGCACACATGAAAATATTATATTAAATTAAGATTAGGGCGCACCAAACACATTATCTATAAACATGAGTAAAATAGAGACTGATACGGATTTGCTAATATCACGTACAAAGTCCACAGTTTCATTATCTGAACATTCTTCGTGACACCAGTATCAACATTCTAAACAATGAACCCATTTTTCTCCATATTTGTCATCAGTTTCATCAATCCTGCGATGTTCTACACGTCGCTTTTTGTTCGTAGTCTTCTCAGATGCTTTAGTTCTTCACTTTCCGTACTCGTTACTAGGTTAAAGATAAAATCATATAATAAAATGCACGATTACAGTCGCATATTTACAACAAATTAACTATTACTAATGAAAATTGAAGCAATATAAATTACGACGCGTAAAGTGGACCGGTGCCACTTAAGCCACAGTTGGCAGGGCTACTTTAGCCGACATCTCCATTGTTATTCGAATGGTGTTGTACACTAAACTACTTTCATACTAGGATTTTGAAACACCTACCATGAACACAGACACCTGTATCATTACTTAAAAAAAATATTTTTAGTCGTTTTGTTATCTTTAATAATTTCAACACGTTTGACAATAATATATACATGCAAAATATTTTAATTCGGAGCGTTCTACAATGACATGCACGCGGATACGGAACACGGAAGAAAGCTGGGCATCTCCCGACTCTTCCGTGTCCGCGAATCCGTGTAGCCAATAGGAATCGAGTATTTGGTTAGTTGATATTCGTTCTCGTGGATACGGCAACAAGTGCTTCAATTTGCCGTAGCGATTATCACTTTTGTCTTAATAAATAAATAAATGTACATCGTTTCACTGTAGTATTTAAGCAATTTTAAACACTGTAAACATATAAAAGAAGAGTTGTGTACATTATGAAACCTCTATCAGTAATTTGTCACTGCTGAATATTTTGATTTCGTAAGTTGCAAGACTGTATGTACGTTTTTTCGTATTGTAGAATGGTAAGAACTCATTACAAGTCGTCCGTTTGTTCCGCTTGCGTTTCCGAGTCTGTTTTCTTACGTATCTGTGCATTGCATAACGGGCCTTCTGAATTTTCCGACACCATATTATTACTTGCAGATATAATAATGACACTGAATAACTACATATAACCCTGAATAACTATACTGATGCACTCCTTGGTTTTGAACATGTAATTGTGGCGTTACTATACATAAAAATTACAATACTTTCAGTAATTATTTATCTTTGACCATACAAAAACAAACAACACTTCATAAATCACACTGTTATTCCCTAAGAATTGCACGGCCTGTTAGTTCTACGCGCACCCCTCCTGCCGTCCAGCCGACTAATGTGTTGTGACCGAGTATTTCATATGGCTAATACTAGGTCGCAGCACCTACAAAATATTTTACCCCGGTAACAGAAAAAAAAAAAAAAAAAAAAATTCAAAATTATTGAGAAACGATTTTTTAAAATTTTTTAAAAACCGTAAGATTTGGTTGTTGCAACTATACATTTATTTGGCTTTATGTGTGTTGTACAGTTTCAATTGATATTAGAAAAATTTTAAAACCCGGTATTGCTTCGAACCTAAATCGCTCCCGCTCGACCACCGAGGCCTTGGCAACCTCAGTTAAAGTGACCGCTGAAGTAACGGGAATGTTTTTAAATAAACAGAAACTCAAATACTTGACAACGTGCGTAGATAAATATTTCATGTTTTACAGCTTCACTTTTAGTTTCCTGTTGAATTGGTTTTATTGGGATTTTTTAAACCATTATTATCGAGCTTTAACAAAAAGCACCAACAAACTGTTACTGTTTCAAACTGTCACAAAACTTACAAACTTCCCGAACTGTATTTTCGAACGAACGCGAACACATGAATGGCCCAACAAATTTATACATTTGATTCGCTTAGTATTCTGTTGGCAGTTTAATTCTTTTTTGGCTCAATACAGAGGATTTTTATTTATTTAAATGTGTAGTTTGTTACATGAAAAAATTTAATTTTGACGCTTTTCAAGTTGTATTTAGTAAAAAAAAATTATTTTTGGGCAACTATGTATATTTTAGGCCCTATACAAACAAGTATTTTGTTGACTGGAATAAACCTTTCTCTGCGTGTACGAAGTTCCGACATGTTGTTGGTCAATGACGTCATTTTGCTGGCACGTGCGGCTGGAGTTAGTGGTACAAGCTGCTGTTTCACTTTATGCACTTAACTATTCTCTGATGTTATCGGGGCCGCGGTGACTGAGCGGTTAGCCTGCTTGCCTCCCACCAAGGTGAACCGGGTTCAATCCCTGGCCGGGTCACTCCCGGATTTTCGCATATGGGAATCGTGCCGGACGATGCCGCTGTTCGGCTGTTCGGGTTTTTCTCGGGGATCTTCCATCCCCCCCAACCCCCGCCCTTTCATTCTGGCGCTGCTCCATACTCACCTCAATCACCCTCATCGGCTCTCAAGACCTCGCTGTTAAGAGCCGCCCTAATCACTCCACTCATTTACTCTGGTTTTGTCTTTGAGGGAAATTAAGAATAATTCAGAAAGAGAAGTGTTTATTATTGTGCACATCTGCCACGACCAATTGCACTGCACAATGCCTCATGTGGATGCTGTGGAACGAATACGACCCAATTGCACTGCACAATGCCTCATGTGGATGCTGTGGAACGTATACGACCCAGTGACAGTCCATAGAGGACCTGTTATCTCCGAGGAAAGGTAAAATGCCAAAATATATCACACATAGAAACGATACTTGAAATCGCTCCTTCAAGCGAGTTGAGTTCTGGCCGTTTTATGGTTGCTGTGTTGATCCCTAGAATGCAGCGAAATAAGAAATTGGCGACTTTGCTAGATAGGAGCTAAGTATCAGAAGACGCCGAAATTATGTGCTATATGCGTGTAAACATTAGTGGACGGCGTTATAAGTATAGGCAGGAAAAAGGAAGTTTGCGAATGCGTCACGAGAGGTGGGAAGTAGATCGTACGCTGTCAGCCGAACAGAGGGTACTGTGATCCACACATGGAGAGCTCTACGAAGGTGAGAACAGTTAAACAATATACTTCTTGGTTTCAGTAATATTTCAATAATGTATCGTGTGCTGAACTGTACTTATATGACTCGCCGAAGCTTATATATACTTCATTTGTTCGTTGTGGTATAGTAAATAATATATTTATTCTTTTATTATCGTGCTTGTAGCTGTATTTTGTTGACGATGTCGGTACAGCAAAAGATAAACTGTTTAATTTCGAGAATTGTATTTGTAATTTACCTTTTGTTAGTCAATAAATTAGAAAAATGGTTTTAAATAATTTACATAGTAAAAACTTAACCGTTATACTACATATAAAGCTCGTTTCTCTTCTTGATGTCGGGATATTTTGTCAGTTATTTGTCGATTACATGTTGAATGAAATTTTTTCTGGACGGTTAGAATAATCTGTCAAATAAGCACGGCTATGCCTACTGCCTAAAGCAACAGATCACTGTTTTTATTAATGCCGAATCAAAGTGCTCTCAAATCATTGCTAATTGTTCGCGGGGCGCGAATTACTTAAAAGCAAGTGGATTGCTGTTGAAAAAACTTCGCACGCAAATAACTTACAACGCTTCGGACATCTCACTGAACTATGGTCGATCGGAGAAAAATATAAGCTAGTTACAGACGCTAGCTAAACTTCACCCCTGATGCATGAACGTGAAAAAAAAAACTTACAGCGAACTGATAATTCTGGAAGTGATTTGATACACATGAGCTCTGACTTTGATTATGTAGGGTCTGTGCCAAGAATCGGTTAAAGATAAGGTTAGGTATAGAAAAGTTAAATGAAAATTGCCTATGGAATTTATAACCGTGATCTTTTCGAAGGTTAGCTGGTTCTGCTACAAGGAACAACGTTTTATTTTATTTTTTTCCACATACGACAGGGTTGCTGTAATTTGCATTTTATACGTATCCCAGATCGCTCGCGCATTATACAGTTCAAGTTTGCGTAGCTATAAATTGCAAGTCACTCAAAGAGGTCTGGAACGTTTCATGGGATAAAATATTAAGCACTTATCTCAGTACGTTATCCAGAAAGCACTAAATAGGCACTAAGCGGCTGTGAACTTCTCAACGGTGCGTCCATATCACGTCTGCACGGTCGTTTCGGAACTTCAAAGGGTTACAGTCAGAGCGGAAAGACACAAAAGTTCTAGTGGACCGGCACTCGTGCCACGAATGCCGAGCAGAAAAACAATAAACTTTTAGATTAACTTCGTTTTGCGACTCCACTCGCAAGTTTTATAATCTTTTGAGCAGAAAATGTGATGCGTGGGGATCAATACTTCATAAACTGGGGGGNAAAGCATCTCTTTGGATGGGGCCGCGGTTGTGTAGTGGTCAGACGCCTCGCCAAGCGGGAATCGCATCGGACGATGCCGCTGGTCAGCGGTTTTTCTCGGGGATCTCCCGTCCCCCCCGGCTCTAGCATTCCGGTGCCGCTCTATTCTCACCTCACTTCACCCTCGTCGTATTTCCAAGACCTCGCTGTTGTGAACCGCCCAAATCTCTCCACTACACCGGGAAATGTGTCATGCTCTTTTTTTTGCTCCTTACATGTTCTTTGTGAAAATCACACGCCGACAAATCTATTGTAACGCGTTGCAACAAACAAATTTTTTTGTTTACAATTGTGGAAGAATTCGCACGACTCTTGTCATACACCGCGACCCATAACAATGTGTTTGTGTTTGATGTTATTGGTATAGTATATTCACGGTTTCTTCACACTTTTTGAATTACACATTTGAATAATCACGTTATGTGTGACGTGATTGGTTGTTTTATAAATATGCCAGTGTCACGAGCGTTTCTACTTCCGTTAACATTAAAGTATCGTATTTTGGATAAAATTGAACTCTTACTTAAATTTATCTAATAAATATAAAATTCCATTTGTAGTTAATGTGAATGAAAACAGGGAGAAAATAGTTCTCATGCAAAATCGTATTAAACTGAGTGCGCATGAATGCGGCGCGTTGTCACTTCGGTGGAAACTTCTAGACTTGGTTATCTTTGTTTGCATCAGGCGGAGGAATACGCCTGAAAGAAGAACTTTAAGCAGGGCATCAGAAAAGTTGGAAGTAACCGTGAATGAGTTATTTGTGGGGCAACAGAATATAATCTCAACAAAGAATATCGTCCCCCAATACGCAAGGGACGTACGTTGTTTTCCACTGTGTACAGTGTACATCGTTAAATCAACTTCCTGATAAACGTCCCTTGATTCGGAATTGCAATTGTAAAAATTATACAAGCACATTGCCGACGAGACGATTAAGTTATACGTACTTGCTACCCAGATATGTTTGTCTCACATCAGCTGTCATGCTCCAGACGTTTATGAATAGTTCCGCTTGCTCGCCCCACGGACAAAGGCGCCGTGGTGGTGTAGTGACTAGAGCATCCGCCTCTCACCAAGTCGAACCGGGTTCAATTCCCGACGGGGTCGCTCCCGGATTTTCACACGTGGGAATCATGCCGGAAGATGCCGCTGGTAGCTGGGTTTTCTCGGGGATCTCCTTTCCCCCTCCGCTTTTACACTCCCGTGCTGCTCCACATTAACCTCGTTTCACCCTCATCTGCTCTCAAGACATCGTTTTTAAGAGCCTCCCAAACCTACAATCATTGACAAAGTAATTTTTTGCGATCACGGCAAAAGATAATACCACTTCCTTCCAACTCTTGATTTGCCTCCCAGCATATTAGTTGTGGAGGGGTTGAAACCGAATAAAACCAACCACAACATATGAAACTAAAACTCACACTGCTAAGATCAATTTTAAACCAATTAATTTGACTCGAGAAAATCGTGACATTTTTAAAACACCGAGGGCTTACTTATTATTGCAGTAGGATGATGCACTTTCAAGACTTTGATAATCTGTTTGCTAAAAAACTCACAAACATGTTCAATGTTAAGAGTATAGCATTCTCAACGGCTCCGTTAAATAGCGAAATAGGTTTCGGTAAGGGTTTCTAGGGGGTTGTCCCGTTTTCCCATTCATTGCATTCCGCCCCTGCCCCAATCACATCTCACTTCAGCCCACTGGACGCTTAAGTGAGTCGTTAGCGAGCGCCTTCAGAATACCTCGAATCACTTAAGTTTTTACATGGGAAAAGGGTCGGGAGGGAGGTGGCAGCTCTAATTGGAACGGACTGTCCGACCCGAGGGTGCAGTATTTTCGCACCCCGACCGGTGCGAAGAACGCTCTTAATGAGCGAAAAAAATGTGAATGTGCTACTCGAGGAGAGGTAAGAATTCACCCCTCTCCCCTTTTTTTTTCAGTGCTTCCGTAATGACATCACCCCACGCTGTCGAGTTGGAGAGCTTCCTTTTTGCAGGTTCGCCAGCCAGTCGTTAGCAGAGACGGCGAAGAGTGGAGCCAAATCACCGTCCTCTTACACTCCTTCCACGATTGAGTTGCAGCCTTGTAGGCATTAGGCTCTGTAGCCACACACGGCGGATCTACGTGGAGGGGGGCAATAGGGTCTTGAGCCTCTCCCTTAGGCCTTGATTTTACACCGGATAAAATAAGCGAGTGAAGAGATTTGGGAAGCTATTAACAGCGAGGTATTGAGAGCCGAAGAGGTTGAAGTGACGTGAGCATGGAGCAACGCCGGAATGAGAGGGCGGGGGGAAACGGGAGATCCCGAGAAAACCCGCCGACCAGCGGCATCGTCCCGCACGATTTATCCGGGAACGACCCCACCCCGGGAATCGAACCCAGTTTTCCTAGTTGGGAGGCGAGTAGTCTAACCACTACACCACTGCTGCCTTTTTGGATAAAATAAGATTTCCATCGGAACCAAGAACATTTTTAATAACGCAGTTTTGTCAGACACTTATTACTTTAGCAGAAAATTTAAAATATATTAAGATAGCATATTCACTAAGAATTTATGTGTGTAGTCAGTTCGTGGCTACTTCACATTTTTTTAATCAAAACTTCGAAAAATCACCCTATTTATGACGTGGTCGGTTGTTTTCTAATTATGTCGTGTATCGTAAACGTTTTATACTCGTGTTAACATAAAATCACCTTATTTTCAGTTAAATTGAATAAATTTTTATTTTATGTATTAATAATTATATTTAATTTATAATTAATATGAATAAAAAAAGTGAGAAAATAAGCGTGTTGGTAATGCCTAGTAATAAATAGTTCTCATGCAAAATATTACTTCACCAAGTGCACACGAATGCTGTACGTTGTCCCTCTGGTGTTATTTTTTAGAACAGGTTAAGCTTTGTTTTCNGAACTTCAGCAGTGTTTCAGAAAAGTGTGAAGTAACCGTGAATGGGCTATAGCATACAACTTAATACTTACTGGTAAGCGTGTAGTCTGAACATAACGTACAATGCATCACCCGTCAAACAGTCCCCCTCCTTAATGTATTCCTAGATGCGCCACTGGCCAGGCACGTTATGCAGGATAAGACTTTACACAGATGCCAGTGGTTGTGGTTTGGGCTATTTATAATATTTAAATTTATATAATTTTTAATGTGTTTACTATTCTTTAAAGTGCTGGTCACAAAATATTCATTATTATATATTTTTACGAAATACCATTCAACATGTAGAAGTAATTGTAAATAAATTTTCTTCGCATAAAATTTTTAGGTTGCGTATTTTTTTGCTTTACGGCGTGTCAGAATCACATTTTTGGTGTTTTCGAAACGTAGAAATAAAGTGGACGAAAACATTTACGATATAGAATTTTTAACAAGGGTGACTGAAAGTTCATGTGTTAATTCATTTTAAAATATGCTTACAAAATTGTTTTAAAAAATTCATAAACTATTGAAAATAAACATATACAAACCAATTTTTTATTTAAAGCCGTTTCTAAAAATTGAAGGATGTTTTCATAGAGTGGTCGGTTTTAAACACTTCTTGATGTAACTCATGGTATCTTAATTTAGTATGAATTATCTCGTTCCCGTATCTGAGTTTTTTTTATTTGTACATCCGAAAAGCACTACAATTGTCATTTCGACAATGTTTCGCACATATACAAATTAATGAATTTTTTCGTGGCCAGCTCCCTCGAGATAAGACCATACATGCCAGAATAGGATAAAGCTTTAAATGGGGTACCTGTTAGAAAAATAATCAGAACAAGAATGACTGATCTTTACTGCAGACATTTTATGAGGTAGCCCCAGCTGTGAGCACGACCGGCAAATTTCGAAAATTCTCTAGAAGAAAAGACAGACTTTAAACACTCGAGATTTCCAGTAACTTTAATAATTGCCTAACACTTTTTCGCATTAGCATAGAGTACTTCGAGCCAATACCAGGCCGGTGGGAAAAGAAGAAGTGAATGAAATACTCCCTGATCCATAATACACTGAACAGCCAAAATAACTGGTATAGGCGTGCGTATGCAAATAACAGAGGTATGTACTAATCAGAGTAACGCGATGCGGTCGGCAGCTAGATCGGCTACTGCTGCTACGATGGCAGGTTATCAAGATTTAAGTGCGTTTGAATGTGGTGTTAAAGTCGTCGCACGAGAGATGGGACATTGCATCCCCGAGGTAGCGATAACATGCGGCACCCCCACACGTCGAGAGTTGCTACCGAGTGGCTCCAGGAACACTGTTCTGACTTTAGACACTTCCATTAGCCACCTAAACCACCAGACATGAACATTATTGAGCATATCTGGGATGCCTTGCAACGTGCTATTTAGAAGAGATCTCCACCGCCTCGCACCTGGATGTGTGGACTGCCCTGGAGGATTCATGGTATGAATTGCCTCCTGCATACCTTCAGGCATTAGTCGAGTCCATGCCACGTCGACTTGCTGTACTTCTGCATGCTCACGAGGCCCTACACTATATTACACGATATTAGGCAGGTGTACCAGTTTTCTTGGCTCCTCAGGATAAATCTGCTCTTTAAAAAAATTGTTTTACTCGTACAAACAAAAATCCTTGAAAATCGTGTTGCCAAAAGAATTTTTTGCAGAACTGCAAATAGTTTTCTTGTAAAGGTTGCGAATATTTTCTACGTATATTTGCAATATGCAAACTTGCAGCATGCACTTAGTATGGTGCCGGGTCACCCGTAGCATGGAGATAGGCGGCGATACGGCCGAGCGTGGAGTCATACAGACGTCGGATGCTCTCCTCAAGCTGTGTTCCAATAACCACATTTATGAATGGTCAACTAAATATCGATTCCCAATTCTGTGCCAAAAAAAAATTACATCGAAATACTAGGTAGTTTTTTAAGAATTGGTATAAATAAAACTGCTTGAAATGACGCCCGCGCGATGACCACGGAAGCTCCTTGCCTATTATGCGACCGATTCGTTCAGCGCCGATAGGCGAGTTGAGAATGGAGCAGCGCCGGAATGCAGAGGCGGGGGAAACGGAAGATCTCCGAGAAAAACCCGCCGACCAGCGGCATTGTCTGGCACGATTCCCACTTGCAAATATGCGGGAGTGGCCCCGGCCGGGGATTGAACCCGGTTCACCTTGGCGGGAGGCGAGCAGGATAACCGCTCAGCCACCGCGGCCTCGCCGATAGATGAAGAGAAGTTAGGAAGGAGGGGAGGACAATTTTTTCCTCTCCCCCTCCCCCAACCATTCTTGGCATGGACAAAGTGCTCTCGTTTGCGAGCGAGCGAAGTGGAGTGGAGTCGAGCGAGCCTGTCGGCACAACTCGTCGACGTAATTGCGGGCGATAATTCTCGTTGCAGGGTAAACAAGTCGCTGACTCGTTGCCGCGCACACCTGCGCAGGGGGAAAGGAAAGGAGTGTTCTCTCGCGCAGACTTCTCGGCGCGGCGTGATGGATGCCGTCCAGATGGAAATCACGACCGGGAACAAGGAAGGAGGGGAGGGGAGCAGGGAGAAAAACGAGGACTGGATCAACGTACCTCGAAGACGCGTGGGCGACTTTCATGTCCACCCGGAGCAACGTCCCGCCCCCCCCCATCCATCCCTCCTCTGCCGTCCTGGGGGCCACGGTGGTGAAGTGGTTAGATTACTCGCCTCCCACCTAGGCGAACCGGATTTGATTCCCGGCTGCGTCGCTCTTGGATTTTCGCATGCGATAATCGTGCCGGACGATGCCGCTGGTTGGCGGGTTTTCTCGGCGATCTCCTGTTTCCTCCGCCCACTCATTCTGGCGCTGCTCCATACTCACCTCGCTTCACGCTCATCGACTCTCAAGGCCTGGATGTCAAGCCGCCCCAATCTCTTCACTCACTCACTCACTCAATATATCACTCTGCTTCGACTTACACGACACGTCAGCGATAGACACCGTATAAATTCTCGATTTCATTGACCTTTAGCTAAGGTCACTTCTACTGCAGCTTTGGAAGATCAATGTTAAAAGTTTGGCAGCCAAAACTTTTCGCCACTAGGTGAGCTCTAGTGTCGCATGTGTACCAGATTTTCTCTATTTCCTACTTTAAAAAAAACAGGATAATTGCAATAATCATAAATCAGATATAAAATACCTACGTAACGAAGTAAAATCTTTCTCTTTCTTTATTCACCCAACTTAAAATTCTATTTAAAAGTTAACTTTTGTAACACTGCGAAACTAGAGGTGGAAATTTTCCCTATGCCTAACTCTGCCGTAAGATATCTCGTAATGTTCCTTACCTGAGTAGAATAAACCTTACTTTAGACTAGGCTTTACTCAGTGTTACCAACTGAGCGAGGTGACGCAGTGGCGTTATTCCATTCGCGGTGTCTTCGCACCTTTTTCAATCATCCTTTTTGAAAACCACACCATGTATGGGGTATTTGGTTGTTTCTTAAATATGCCATGTAACACAAGCGTTTTATCCGTCGTGTTCTTTTGAGTACCTATTTTTCTGGCTACCATATACACGATATTATGTTGCAGTGAAATCCACGAAACTACATGGAGACGGACCCAGCCTCCCAAGTAAGATCATCTCTCTTATTTACGGCGCGTTAATTCCTCCAGTTTGACTTATCCAACGGCCTCGAACTCAGAACCCATTGCACCACAACTTGACGCTCGAGAAAACTACTGCACGTACACAGTAAAAAAAAATTCTGTACTTGTTATTGTAACACTACATTTGAAATATTATATATTTATAAAACACGACACTCAAAAGTTTTAATTCAACGTCATTTTTACGCACCCCACACTAGGGTTGTATGAAATTCACTCTATTTTATTCATGTGTTACAAATATATTTCTGGCAAACTAATTTCGAAAGAATTCCCTGCAGAAAATAAATTACAGTATACGCTGGTTTTGAAGATACTTAAGGCCCCCGTCTACCTGGAACTTTTTCCCACGTTTAGGCCGAGAGGCGCGGGAGCGATAAGGGCGACACTGCCACGCGCATCAAGTACGCCATCGCCGCTAAGCGCAAGGCTCTGAACTGGCGTGCAGTGTTCTCGTCGTGCTGCGTGTACCTATGGGACTTTCAGCGGTGACCATATTATTTTATTAGTGGGAAGTGTTTAGGAAGGTTCAGTGCAGGCCCCTATAGTAGTTTTGTATGTATCTGATGCGTGCATTTTGAGCTACAGCGCTTTGGAAAGGCCGTTTTTAGCGGTTTTGGAGTACTCTGAATTGATGTTTCTAACGTACGTGATATTTTGAAAGTACTTAACAGCTCTCGTCTGAAGTGTGTGTTCTTTTCGTAGATCAGCACGTTGGACGCACGCTTAATAGTTTCGTTGAAAAACGTGTATTTGGAACACTCTGCAACGCAGTTCAAGCGCCAGGTAGACGGGCGCCTTAATATTGAGAAACTGCAATTCAGCTACACGTTCTATAGTCCGGTTTTGTTTTTGTTCTGTTGGTTGCAGTGATAGGTATCGAACCGCGCGGCTCTTGGCGCTCAGTGCTCGCGCATGCGCTGTGAGCGGAACTCGAAAATCCAAAAGCAATTGTTAGGCGAGTCCAGTCATATCAGCTCCCTTTCGGAAGTGCCCTGCAGATTGAAATCTCGCGTGGCGGGTGTCACTTATGCACACGGCGCGTCGTGTGTGTGTGTGTGTGTGTGTGTGTGTGTGCGCGCGGGATACGCTGCTCTACCTGCGAACGAAATTTCCCTCGAGGGCGACCACCCCCTCTCGGCTTTCTGCTAGGAATACAGGCGCGCCACCGCCGATCTACATCTGGGACCACGCGATGTATCGATACATCGCCGACGACAGGATATTCCTGAACGTAACGGCTCCTATACGGTATTCATGGCGATACATCAAACAATGTATGCGATATACTGGCTGTGCCAATTTTCCAGTTCTGACGGTATTCCGAGTTGACGATTTTTCCATTTTGATGACTGCGCATTGTTCTTTTCTTTTTTTCGCATTAGGCGCACGACAATATTTACTGTGACACCCTTTGTCATTTTAGTGTGGCTGCCGTATACATACTTTTTGTATTTATTCCATCCAAATTTGCGGTATACAGCAATAAAATTTCAATACTCTTGGATAATATCCTAAACCACATATTTTTATGCCGATTTATTAATAGTTTATTGAAACGGTATTTAAAAATTCATATTGCACAATTCTGTACCGGAAAAGAACTATCGCTGTTTAATGAACTCAGAAATTTAAAGGGCAGCTTTAACAACTATGTCTTAAGCGAATAAGGAAAATGCACGATAAAAAACTTTATTCTAAGAAAAAAATATTTTTTTGAAAACTAGTTGCCAAAAATTTATAGTATCCTTACAATATATTAATTTAGTAAACTTACATATTTGTGCAACGTCACACAAACCACAAACATCATATTTACATTATCAGTGCTTGATAGTGCAATTTTTACACTATGGAGTCATAGAAATATTACTCAAAATTTGAAACTGTAATTTAAAACCACGTCATAAAAAATATACATTTCCCTGTCAGCTTGGGTTAGAAACGACCTTCGTATGTTTCTACAAATGGCGAGATTTGCCTAACGTTAGCGGAATAATTTTAGAATTTCTAAAATTCCGCTAGCAGTTTAATGAATGTCAGATTTCAGAAACAACTTAGTCGTTGCTCATGTGAAATTAAAAACGTGATGGGTTTACATGTATTTTATTGCAAGAAATTTTTATCACCATTTGTGATTCTTTTTAGAATGTGAAAAGCAGCGAAAGAATGAAAAAGGCAGGGGGAAACGAGATAGCCCTAAGAAAACCCGCTGAAGCACGGGAAAAATTCCGCAGATTTTCCCGTATGCAACTATTGGACGTCATCGGTCGTGGCCGGGCATCGAACGCGTAACACATTGGTGTGCGACCAGTGCTAGCCACTGAATAGCCGCGGCCCCTGCCGGGGTTGCAACTAAGGTCTATAGTCCACTCGTGGTCACTTCTAACTTTTCTGAATTCCTGCTAATGTTCTTCTTTCAAGCCATTCCTCCACCTTATGAAAACAAAACTTAGGTCTAGGAAATTGCACCAAAGGGACACCGCGCCGCATTCGTGTGCAATCAGTTTAATGATACTTTGCATCAAAACTATATCTGTTTTTACGCATGTTAATTATAAATTATATATTGCAGTTTAAAGATAAAATACAAGTAAATGTTCAATTTAACAAAAAATAAGACGCGGAAAATTAATTATTTTGCAAAACAACCATACACGTCATTCATGAAGTGATTTTACAAAGGTTTAATTCAAAAACTCATAATATAACACATCACCCAGCCACGCCCGCTCCAAAAGCTGGACAATAGTAAGTTACTTCAAGCCGGTGAAACATTCTACGTACCGGCGAGAAACATCGTACTGGAACACTGGAATTGTTCCTAGCTAATCCATTCCTATTGTCTATTCACGGAATCCTCGCATATTTTGGATGGAACCTTTGAAACCACCCAGTGTATAATCCTTTTTGAATTTGTTCGTCAATGTTTAATGTATCACAACTCTCATATTTACAGGAAATTAAATTTCCTTATTTTTTCGGCGAAGTGAAACTTTCAACTTCGTTTAGATTATAAATTATAATAATAATTTATCAGTCAATGCGCTTTGGAAACAAAGATATAAACGTATTTTAGTAATGGCAAGTCGGAAATGGTTATGCAAAATATTATAAATTGAGGTCTGGTACAGTAAACGTTTCTTATGGGCGTAGAGTTTTTAGGTATAACTGTTGGAAAAACGTGTCATTGTTGTATTTAAAAATATTTGAATTTGGCTGTCTGTTCAGAGCACGAATACGGTGCGATGTTTTCCTTCCGGCGTTTTTTTAAAGACTTGCTCATGTTTTGTTTACTAGCGGCGGAAGGTTACGTAATGAGTAGCTCTAAAGTAGAACTTGAGCAGGGTTTGAAGAAAGCTAGAAGTAATCGGGTAAAAGATTACAGCCAACATTCGAAACGTACAAGGTCACGCGTCGAGCGGACTATAGCAAGTTTTCCTCACAGCCTATAAACTGCTTACACGTGACCACTTGGTCACGTGACACAGCCCAGGCGATAGACCACGCCTTCCGTAGCGTTCACCGCCGTTGGTTATCACCGCAGCACTAATGAGTAAGAGACCAGAAAAATTCGCGAGTTCAATGAACTGCAGGCTAGACTCCCCAGTCTTATGTACAAATATGCCGACGGAAACTGCACATTGTTAGAGACCTGAAGAATTCGCGGATTCATTTTGGGATGAGCTAGAATCCAAAACACGTGCTTTCACATAACTTTAGCGATTGGTCCACGCGGTGTTTGACATCTCCTGGAGAACGGTATCCAATTGTCGCCTTTCACTGTGGCATCAGACAACCAATGTGCAGTTGACATCGTCGTATTTATACATAATACTGTAGAGTCTAGCCTGCAGGTCATTGAAGTAGCGAATTTTTCAGGCCTCTACACATTGGTTGTCTGCTGTCACAGCAGAAGGCGACGGTTGGGCCAGCCTTCTCCAGGAGGTGTCAAACACCGCGTGGACCAATGGCTGAAGTTTTATAAACACGCGTGTTTCGGATTCTATCTTGTCCCGAAATGAATCCGCGCATTTTTCCGTTCTCTACTGATGAGTAGGGGCACGCTAGTTTCGAGAAAATATTTCCGCTCGTGCTAGATTTCAATACGCTACGGGCGCACCAGTAGTTATGTTATGATTATTAGCTGCGTGTCTTTGCGAGAAGCCATTTTCTTACTTGACTGGCCAATCATAATTGAATAACTTCAGTGGTGTTGTTCTGTGATTCGCTGGCAGACACCTAAGACGCGTTATACCAGAACCATCCAATCACGAAAGTGGATCTGAGCCAAAGTGTTATGAAATACAACTGGTCTTGAAATCTTTTTCGCGAAATTCGGGTGTCTCTACCGAAGAGGTTCCCTAACCTCCACCAGCGTTGTAGGCTGTGGTGGAACGTAAACCAGATCCTTAACGCGCCCTCAAAGGAATAACTCACATTGCGTCAGATCAGGGGACCTGGAAGGCCTTGCGAACTGTCGTACTGCGCGTTCTTATTTGACTTGAAGCGGCGACCCCATAATTTTATTGGCGGAAAGACTGCAGTATAGTTAAGTGCAGGTCCCTATTTGCCTGTTTACGATGAGTATTTTTTTATGAAAAACAGCAGTGTTGAAAAGCCGTCGTAAGCTTTGTCAGAGGGCTCGGGTATAGTATTTGTACAGCGACTGATGTTTTCAGGGTGTTGCTCGTCCCTCGTATGAAGTGTGTTTCATTTTCGTATATCGGCATAATGTTAGCACATTTAGTGGTTTCATAAAAAACGCGTATTTCAAACAAAATTCAAGCGACCAGGAAGGGGGAAGGGGGGGGGGNTCAAACTTTTTAACTTCCTGCTAATTTAAATTCTTGTGAAATATATATATTAAAAAAAAAAAAAAGCCACTACATAAATTTAGCTATTTGCATTACTCTGTAGTACGGACACGAAACTCGAGCTACCAACAATTTTGTCACAAACAACATATTATGAAACTCGAAATATTAATACGTTCGTGCCTTCTAAAGGTTCTCAGATAAGTATTAAAATGCAAATTTTTTTTATAGACAGAAATTCTTGATACTCACTTTGAAACTGAAATTGTGATACGAGAACCAAGCATATCTGCTTAGACGTCAAGTCAAGCCTTAAGTCCTAGTTGTCAAATGGGTTTCATTGCAAACAGTTGTGTCTATACTGATTTGTAAAAAAAAAATTTATGAAATATTTAAAAGAAACATTTTTTTCAGGAAAGAAACGAAAGTCGATATTATGTTGTCAATTTATAAATTTGGTAAGTGAAACATTAATGTGGCTGTTGAAAAGTATGGAAGTCAGTAATAATCGTTGTAAGCAACCCTTGGTTAACGATATTTATTCTTCTGTAAAACAGTGTTTCAAACTAAAGCGAAAATGCTATAAAGTGTATCTTTTCTAAACAGACTTTTGTATTAAAACCTTTTAGTCACCGCTTAAAATTCTGTGGAAATAAAGCACATGCGAAGCTTTCGTATGCTATTTACCATCGCCTTAATAACGTAGCCGTACGGCCAGACGTGACATTGAGTAGTTCATTTTTTTTATAGTGAGACCCCTCAACGTTAACTCCAACAGACTATATGAGGTAGGGTGGTTTTCATTTCTTCTGCACATGTTTTACTCATTGAGTCAATTATTG
Source organism: Clitarchus hookeri (assembly GCA_002778355.1). NCBI lineage: Eukaryota > Metazoa > Arthropoda > Insecta > Phasmatodea > Phasmatidae > Clitarchus > Clitarchus hookeri. Next base: position 132,205 of record NQII01005349.1, read on the forward strand.
CAAAAAAAAAAAAAAAAAAAAAACTGTAATTCACGTGTTTCAACAATGATATTACATTTGTTTCTATTCGCACTTTAAAATTTAGCTAATTTAAACACACAAAATTTTGGTAACTCAAAATTTTTTATTGTGTGATTTGTAATATTAACTACAGCATGTGTAATTATACACAAATGTTCTTAAGAATCCAGAGAGTACTACAAATTGTTTTGGTGAAACTACGTGAATGCATGGCTTAATAAACATAATGTGGGTGTTAATTTACACATTTTCAAGTATGTGCAAAAACACACCCATTCTATATTTATTTCAACGTGCTTGTTGTATAAACACTCAACATCAGTGTAGTTCTGCATCTTTTTTTGTGTAATTTTATGATGACCATGTATGTATAAACTTGCAGTGCATTCTGTAGTATCTATGAGCTTAGAGTCGCACATACACATATTCAGTAATTTAGAATTGTTATGTGTAATTTTCTGAAACGAGCACAGTATCTACAATTTTATACTAATATTCCTGGGAATTTAAACATAACTACACGTATTTGTTTATATCATGCTATCTAGCGGTAAAGAGTAGAACTACTCCGAACCCCGTTTGTGTGTTCAAAACGTAAACTTAATTCCTTCTGATGGGCTGTGTTTGCTGTTTGCATGTAACTACGTATTCTATAACGAAAGTCAATTGAAGAAGCCCCGCTCCGTGCCTACAACTCTTTCACCGCCTATTAATGAAGAGCACTGTCCCTATCCAGCATTTTCCTATAGCATTTTATGATAATGCATGTAACAGTTTCTAGTGACTTCCTGTCGGGAGGGTTCCTCCGGTGTCTATACCAATTTTCTCCCCTCTCTTCTTAGTTAAAGGTTAACTAGGGTGATTCTTAAATCATGGGACAAACACTGAGGGGTGGTAGAGCTCACTAAAACAAACAATTATTGTACAGGAATATATGGGCGGAAGTGACGCGTTGAGGCACAAACACAAAAACATAACACATTTACGGAAACATAAAATGTTCATTAGCAGCATACTTAACGAGTGATTCCGTACAGAAAATGTTAGAACAGTTGCTGGAAATGCGTCCACCAACAGTCACGCATGCTTGGCGACCTCTACATATGGCGTGATTGGCTGACAATGGTGGCGTGCGTGAAATACCCGGCGTATTTGAATCTGTTCGCCAATCACTCCACCGACGTTACCAAGCTTCCATTACTGTCGGTGGTAGCAATTTTGAGCAATTATTATAAACATTGCTGTAAAAAGGCATTTAGCGGCGACGTTGTAAATAAACATATGTTGCATTTCATGTGTTAGTTTCGTATTTGTGCCTCAACGCGTCACTCCCGCCCATAAATTCCTATACAATAGTTTTTTTTTAGTGAGCTCTACTACTCCTCAATGTTTGTCCCATGATTTTATTATCACCCTATAGGTACACCTAGGGAGGAAGTCAAGGCCTTAATTACGGCCATGACTGCCCAATCCCTCTCTGCCATGCTGCATGCCCTCTTGCATGAACTCCCCCCCCTCCCCGCTTCTTGTGGGTGTATGGGTCTAAACCCTGAGACGCACTTAGCTCCCGTCCCTACCTCGGAATTATACCTAACGCTTAGAATTAGGGTAGGTTAGAAAAAAAAATTGCATGTAAATTGTTATCCAAATTTTGCAGGTAATTTTTTATAACTTTTTTTTTTAAGCGCCAAATTACATAAAGGAGTACAGTAACGGGAACATTGTACACCTGCTTACACTGTATGTGACGCAGCTGTAAAAATAACTGAAACTGACGGTAAAATTACTTGGTAAATTAGTGAAAAATGTTCAGAAATTGCATATTTACTGTTAACAGTGTGAATGTGTTATTTTACTTTAGTGTAAGTGATAAATGCCACATTTATTATGGCGACAAGCCTACACGAATGTTAGAGTCTATTATCTGTTACATAGTGATTTTAATTTCACACCATTCTGTGTAAAATTAGAAGTACAGTGTACATGCTATTTTATTAACACTTAGTATAAATTATTTGGGTGCAGAGTAAAATTTTTTTTTGCTGATGTAGGTGTAAAAATACACTGACTTCTGTGGCGATTCTTCTACCACATACTTTTGTGTAAAATTACACAAATACTTTTATGGTGTGGTTTTTAATATATATCCTGCGATTTTACGAAAAAAATTATAGTTTGCCTTGCTTTAATATGTAGGCCTATATAGTATTTGCGTTACAAATTATTAAAACAAGGCATACTGGCATAAAAAAGATTTCATTTATGTAAATTGCTTGTTAACATTAATCGGACATCTAGGTTTTGGTAGTTGTCTAGAGAAAAAAAAGGCGACTGAAAATTGAGACACCGAAATGATTTCTGCGCAGCAGGACTGCACACTCTACCCTATATTCAATCTACGGTTGACTGTGCTTGGGCGAGGGAGCGATAGACTCACAATTGAGTCACATGAACTAAAAATAACCAAATTATTTATGAAAATGAAACGAGAGAATAGCAATATTTATTCAATAATACAAAATTTTAATTATTTGTAGATATAATACATCTGAGCATTGGCACGAATTATAAAAAGTATGAATGATACAAAAAGTACTGCAATTTGATTAAATAAATGCCCAAGGATATCCCAGCGGATTGTTTTCAATTGTAAATTATTTTATTTGTGCAAATGGGTTTGTTTTTATAATCTATGTGACCAGTGAGTGGAAAGGCTATGTTTTTATTTGTTATGTACACAAAAATGAATGCATCCATGTCTGATTTTTTCCACGAGACAAGTTTCAACGCATTGCAAAACTGTTGGATAGGATCATGAAATAATGAATGTTTATCGTAACAACAACTGTAAAAAGCCGTCTGCAATCACGTCGAGCTGGCCCTAGAGAAATATTCAATAGTTCTGCTCAAATGTCATGACGTGTTTTGCGCCGCCAGTAGAAAAATGACAAAACAACAGTTTTGTAATCGGCTTCCAGGACAGCCGAGACTAAACTGTGGTACTGGCAGTATTACAGTATTCTGTCAGTTCACTACAGTTAATTTGTTTTTGCAGTTTCACACCAAAATTAAACGCCGTTTCGTCGAAGAAGCTGTCTTCTCGGTGTTAGAAACTGAGTCCTTTTTCTGTGGGATGTATTAGCTACACGATCTATGAGACATAACACCTCAGTAGTCAGTTCTGCTTATTTGTGCGGGACGGGCCACGTGAAAGGATATGTTTTTTTTCTAATATGTTGATCCTTCCATTCCTATTGTAGGCAATTGTCTGCGTGTTGCACAGAAATATGATATTTTACCAGTGCTGTACACTTTCCAGTGATATTCCCTGTGAGTGACTGATTCATAAACCGCGCTGCTGCTGTGTGTTATAACTGGCTCACATCGCTGATCACCGAACACAAATCCTACAGCTTACTGGCTGTAATAACGAAACAAGTACTTCGCCTTCTAAGTACAGCATGCAATAAAAATATTTCTTATATGCAAAACCACAAACCATAAATTAATGTTGAAATGAAGGTGTTAAATGATTTTAGGCGTGTCTTAGGCACCGTTAACGATAACGAAAAAAAAAAAAAAAAAAAAAAAAAAAAAAACGCTTGGTCCAACTTTTCCCGGGTTATATGTAGCAAAAAGATTTTTGTTAAATTTTGATACTCTGAAAATTACTGATAAAATACATTTATAGACTCAACAAACTATTATTAATGCACTCATACTTGCTCTCTGGTTGTATAGCTCTTCTCTGTAAACGTCAGAAAGGTTTTTTTTGAAAGCTATATTGTGAAAGGTAGTTGAGTCACTCATAAAGTTATTTAACATGTAAAATTTTTTATCCTTATGCTCGACCGGTCCGCACTAAACATGACCCTCAATATGATTGCAAAAAAATGAAGTATTTTCTGGAAATAATAATATAAACACAAAGCGAGATATTTTTCCAGAAAGAAAGCCGTATTGTTCCGTGATTTTGCATTGGCGTTAATTGTTTACATATTATCTTCATTTGTTACCTATTAAAATATTTCGCATTTAATTAAACGATGAGACTTGTGATGACTTTTCTTAGTGAGCTGCAAACACTACTGTAAATACTTCAATCGGATTTTACGACAATATATTTCCTGTTAGTGTATCATTATTTTAAGCTCCGGTCACGCTGTCAAATTTTACAGTCAAATGCTTCCAGTAAGTTTGGTCAAATACAGTTGGAAGGTTGTGACGTCACCGAAACGGTATTGTCGCCACGATGTTTGCCTGAAAATGTTTGACGGCTTTATTTTCCATCAAACATTTGACTACTAGACCGGTTGTAAAATTTCTTTGATGTTTGACGGCCTCATCCAAACAGAATCGTGAATGACAAAAATAGCCGTTTCTGACATTACGAAACTTCATAATGGCGAACAATTACTGGAAACGAAATAAGGTTATGAAGAAAATTAATTTATATAGAAGCTTTCTAAGCATGATTGTTATTTAAAGTGAAAAATGCACAATAATATTAAGAACTATGACGCATTACATTTTATTGTGCAGGAAATATCTCTGATAAATAATTTTAAATTTTGTAAAAAAAGTGAAAATAAATCAGAATATTGTTACATATCTTCCTGTTATGGACTTCGTGAAAACACAACAGCATATCTTACCGTGAAAACAATTTTTAAATAAAAGTCTAGACTAGATAGTTCCAGTATAAAAATTTAACAGCGTGACACAAATTTTCAAACACATTCAAAATTATTTGTTCAAATAGATTCGAAGGGAAAATTTGATGGTAGTATTCCGTCTTCAAATTTTATTGTCCGATATAATTGAAGGCGTAAAATTGATAGTGACAGGGGCTTTGCCGGAGGTTAATCGAGAAGTTTTGAGTTGATAGTGTAAACACAACATTGAGGAATTTCGTGGACGTAAAAGTGACAAGTGGAGAGTTTAGAAGAAAAAAACGCGACCTGCGTTGTGGAGTACCCACCGGAGTGCTCTCAAGTGTGACTTCTTTTCTGTCGACCCAAAGTCTTTCGAATGCCAAAAGATTACGAACAGTTCAGATGAACCACAATGTAATTTATGCGAAAGGTAGGCGGGTCCCTTAATTTCTCCGTATTCCTAGCTTTCTCTTCCGTTTTTTCCACGCTGGGGAGACTTCGTTTACCAGAACCAAAATCAGCCTTTTTTTTTTTTTTTTTTTTTNTCCGACCTGTCTTCCGGGAGACGCGATCCTGGAAGCTGCCAGGATTACACGACACTGTGCGGGACCGCCAGGGGGCCCGCGTAAGAACTCCGGTAAACAAACAAGTCTTCAAGCTGCTTAGCGCCCCAGAGAGGCAAGCGCGCGCAAGCTTGTTTTTACAGTCCTTCCCCGGTCTGAGGTCGCTATCACCGTCGCAGGTTTGCGCGAGACCTGCTCGCTCCTCGCCATGACGACCGCGCTTCGATTCAGATATAGTCAGTCCGTTCACGGTTACTTCCCAACTTTTCTGAAGCACTGCTCGAGTTGTACTATCTGGATATCCCTCCGCCTCATGCAAACAAAGCTTAGCCGAGTCTACTACAAAATTACACAGAAGGAACAACGCACCACACTCNAAGTCTTTACAAAATTACACAGAAGGAACAACGCACCACACTCGCACACACACACTGACTTTAACAATATTCCTTACTATTATTAACAACACACCTTTTTTCTCACTGTTTTTATTCCTANTCCCAACTTTTCTGAAGCACTGCTCGAGTTGTACTATCTGGATATCCCTCCGCCTCATGCAAACAAAGCTTAGCCGAGTCTACTACAAAATTACACAGAAGGAACAACGCACCACACTCGCACACACACACACACACTGACTTTAACAATATTCCTTACTATTATTAACAACACACCTTTTTTCTCACTGTTTTTATTCCTANCACACACACACTGACTTTAACAATATTCCTTACTATTATTAACAACACACCTTTTTTCTCACTGTTTTTATTCCTATTAATTACAAATGAAATATTATAACTCATAGATTGAACATAAGTAAAATTTAATTTTAAGAAAAACTAAGTTAATTTTATGTTAACACAATTATAAAAAGTTACATATAACGTAGGGCGATTTTTCCAAGGTTTGATTCGAAAAGTGTGAAGAAAACGCGAATAGACTATACACAGGATGTCCTTATTTAATTAGTTCCTTTTTTAAATAGGGATTAAGAGTGCCACCTATTACTAGACTGATATAACTAAGTGATAAGGTTCTACTGTACATGTTAAATGATTTTATATGCAATTAACGTTAAAATAAGCACGTTTGAACTCAACCCTTGAGAAATATTTTAACGGGCACAGTGACTGGCAAGCGCCCAGCAAAGTTGGTAGCGACAGAGGAAAAGTAGTTCCACGTTTTAAAGTACAATTAAAAGTGTTAAGTTTACATATGTAAATTTCAAGATTTTTTTTTTACTCACAAAAGCGTAACAATAAGAACATTTGTGAAATATATATTTTTGTAATAATTTAACAGTTTCACTTTACCAACGCGTTAATAAAGTGACAAGGCCCATGGCAACGATAATTTTTTACATATGGCGGAAAAATACACAATACGCATACAAGTAGATCTTAAGCAGGGCTTTCGAAAGTAGTCGGTTTACCGTGAACAGCATTTATGTGTGTTTCAGCTGCTTTTCCCGATATCTCTTTCACACATCAAACACTTTGTGCCCTTTAACCTTTTATGTGGTACTGTATCTTATATGCTAAGATATAGTCTAGTCACGACTACTTGCAACTTTTCTGAAGCCCTGCTTAAGTTCTACCTCCATAATATTCTTCCGCCTCGTGCAAACAAAGCTTATCTGAGTCCAGAAAATTACACCAAAGGGACAAAGCACACCATTCGTGCCGCACTAAGCGTAATAATATTTTGCAAAATAACTATTTCTATCCAAGCATTGCCAACAAACTGGTTTTCTCACTGTTTTAAAAGATATTAATTATTAATGAAATGCAATAATTTATGGATAAAGTATACATAAAATTTCTATACAACAAAAAAAAAAAGAGACAGTAATGTCAACACAAGTATAAAACACTTGTGATTCACAACATAATTAGGAAATAACCAAACACGTCATACATGGTGAGATTTTTCAAAGGTTTGATTCAGAGAGTGGGAAGAAACCGCGAATAGTCTATACAAACGTTTTATGCAAATTTTAAATTTACAAAAACTTTTTTTAGAAGGATTAATTGTTTTCATGTACAAATACAAGAACTTTATTCTCAGGCATCGAGGAATGGTTTGAGGTGTTGGTTGGCATCATCCATTTGACGTTTGTACCGTGATGTGTGTAGATGAGGTGCAGGCCGTATACCACGTCATTACTTCAAGGCTTCTAAAAAAATACTAATTTGTGCAGCGCTCCTCGCAGATAAACCTTGAACTAAAATCTCTCTCTCGTTCTCTCTTTCTCTCTCTCTCTCTCCGTGTGTGTGGTCGGAAAGGTAGCAGTGCTCCTGGTGGATGATTCAAATACCAAACAGGTTTTAAGTTTGCCCAAACTATTACATTCTCAATGGGAAAAATTATCGCCAACAGAGGAACTTAAAAAAAAAAAAAAAAAAAAAACCCGGATTAATGTGTTTGTCCGGTGGAGTGGAGATATTTGTACGTAAGTTCGAAACTCTCGTCGTGCCAACGTATCGGCAACAGTGCAGACACAGAACCAGCTGATTATAAAATCAGGAACCGGCCACGGATTTTATTAACCCATTCTGACCCAGCGTACACAATTGTGTGCACAACGCAATTGCAGGTAATTTTTGGTGTGTACTGCGCACTGTAAAGCTGGATCACGAATGATCTTGCTTGTGGGTAAATGATACGCAAACCGTCTTACTGGTCCAGGTCATAATCGGTTAATATAACTGTAGCCGAACATATAGCCTTCATCTCATTGGCTGTGACAACGAAACACGTGTTTTTTTTTCGACTCGAGTACAGCTCGCATCATAAAATAGTTTGTTTGCAACACCTGAAACCCGTAAATTGAATTAGGTCTGACAGGGCTAAGGAACCATCTTAGCATTCAGCTGGAGTAGTTTTTTAAATCGTCGAAAACTGAAATAAGGACGGCCGGGCCGAGAAACGAACCCGGACACTCCGAGATCGAATTAAAAAGGTTTGGTGCCTTGTTGCGAAAAAAAAAAAAATGGTAGCAATGTGAGAAACCGTGTTGCAAATTTTATAAGAACACTAAATTGTATTTTCACGTGGCATCTAATAAACATAGCTTTATTTCGCTGTGAATGGATTAACGTACAGTCGTAAACATGGCGTTGAACAATTTAAACACGTGCTCACACTACTTTCAGATTACCTACTTTAAAGTAATGAATAAAAAATATTATTTCGTACATACCTCACAGCAAATATCGATTTTATATCGCAGAAGAGACAGAATGTGCAAAAAAAAAAAAAAAAAAAAAAAAAAACCAAGCAAAGGTTGGATCTTTTAAAAAAATATTTAAATTAACCGCAGAGGATTCGTACGCAGACTGTGTATATAGATACATGTTAATGGCTTCGGACAACACAGCGAAGACAGATTTATACGACGGAACGTTTGCGACGCGTTGTGAACAGGGGCCTGTGCCCGTCTGTAAACACAACAACAGGCTGAGGCACTCTTGCAAACTAGCATTTATTTTTTGTACTTTTCAAAAATAGAAGCTCAGATTAAGTTTCCAAACGAATTAAANATTAACCGCAGAGGATTCGTACGCAGACTGTGTATATAGATACATGTTAATGGCTTCGGACAACACAGCGAAGACAATACAGAAGAAGACAGATTTATACGACGGAACGTTTGCGACGCGTTGTGAACAGGGGCCTGTGCCCGTCTGTAAACACAACAACAGGCTGAGGCACTCTTGCAAAGTAGCATTTATTTTTTGTACTTTTCAAAAATAGAAGCTCAGATTAAGTTTCCAAACGAATTAAAAAAAAAAAAAAACTACACATTTTTGATGGATTTTTTTTAGCGTTCTTAAAAATGCATAATGCAAGGAAATTTTTTTTAAAAACGGTTTTTGTAATGAACTTTGTTTACTTACACGTCGTGTATCGGCGAATTTATTTTATAACAACAGCTACCAACGTTCTTAGAAGACTGATATTGTAAAACTAATGAAATAATTTTCAGGTAGGCTATGACCAATGAATTTTCAGACCTTCGGAAATAAGTGTAATCATAAGAAATTGTGATTTTAATTTTGAAAGGTGTTTCATGAATCTAATCTTTGTTACAACATGACATTTATATAATTACGCAAATACATGATGTATTTTTTAATGGACAACTATTGAAGATTAGAAAAAAAATAGTGAATATACTAAAATGTNAAGTGTAATCATAAGAAATTGTGATTTTAATTTTGAAAGGTGTTTCATGAATCTAATCTTTGTTACAACATGACATTGATATAATTACGCAAATACATGATGTATTTTTTAATGGACAACTATTGAAGATTAGAAAAAAAATAGTGAATATACTAAAATGTTCAATTCTACAAATATATCTGTTCAAAGTACACAACAAATATTTACTGGGTACAGACTGACTGTGAACGTACTCTCACACTCGCCCTCGCACTCGCACTCGCACACTCACACACTCACACTCACTCACCCACACACACGCACGCACACACAAACACATACTTGAAAATACGAGAAAAGAAGCTTATTTCATAGACCTGGCCTCTTTTCAGCTCGTTTTACTCCGTTGCAAGAATATTTTGAAGGGCGCTTACTAAACCGGACTTAAATTTGACGTAGCAGGTCATTTTGTTAACAGGCTATTTGCCTCTATTTCTTTTGTGGTTTCACAGAAGTATCTCTACTAGCAGCAAACGTTATTTTTAGGTTCATTACTTTTTATTCTTGGTGTCCATAAAATGTATTCCCTTCTAGCAGGTGTGTATGTTTTGGTGCAAACTTTATCGTTTGCTGGGGTATGTACGGCATAGATGGCAGCGAATGGCGAAAATAAGTTGTATCTACGAGTCTCTTATTAGAAGTGTTATGTTTGGATTGGTTGTCCGTGAAATTGGTTTCGCACTTCATAATACACTGCTGAGTGAGGAGTTCACGTACTTATTTAACAGCGTTACTTGGCCGACAAATGGGTCCCAGTCGAGTGGTATATGGTAATGTTAAAAATTACACATGGCGAAATGATACAAAACGGGCAGAAATAGAAACCTAACCAACTTACCTTTGGTTTCGAACATTTGGTCAGTTATTTGTTAAGAGCGCTAAGTAAGTGCACTTGCCATGAAACATAAAAGCTCATTAAAGCATCAGTAGTTTTTTCCCCCCAAACTTATGTTTTACCTTCGTTTACATATCCGTACAGTTTCCGTGCCTCGTACAAAAACTGTAATATTCCATTCACGAAAAGGAAGTAACAGCATGGCTGAGGAGGAAGACATAATTAAGGTTTATTCTACTCAGGTTGGAAAGCTCAATGATTTTATATTGGCAAATAGAATTTTTCGCCACTAGGAAAGTGCTAGTGTTGCATTGTGTACCGGATTTTTTTATATTTTCTACGTTAATAAAATAATTGCAATAATCGTAAATCAAANGCTAGTGTTGCATTGTGTACCGGATTTTTTTATATTTTCTACGTTAATAAAATAATTGCAATAATCGTAAATCAAATATAAAAAAACTGTTTTGCTAAGCGAAATCTTTCTCTTTTATTATTCCCGTAGATTAAAATTTTAATTTAAAGTGACCTCTTTGGAACACTAGCGCTTACCGTGCGGCGGAAATTTTCCGTGTTCCAAACTCTCCTATAAGGTAAATCATTTTGGTCGTAACCTTGTGTAGAATTAACATTAGCATATCACATGCATGACGAGAACTGTCTAGGCCTTAAAAACATTAAGCGGTATCCTCATTCGCATAACAATTTACACATGTCCTCGGATGTCACTATCAAGTAAAGCAACACTAAAGTAANGTATCCTCATTCGCATAACAATTTACACATGTCCTCGGATGTCACTATCAAGTAAAGCAACACTAAAGTAACTGCATGTTTATCTCCCCCCTACTACTTCTCTAGCTCGCATCATGTTGCTTCTGTAATTTACACATGTTCTCGGATGTTACTATCAAGTAAAGCAACACTAAAGTAGCTGTCGATTTATCTCTCCCCTACTACTTCTCTAGCTCGCATCATGATGCTTCTGTAATTTACAAATGTTCTCGGATGTCACTATCAAGTAAACCAACACTAAAGTAACTGTCGGTTTATCTCTCCCCTACTACTTCTCTAGCTCGCATCATGTTGCTTCTGTAATTTACAAATGTTCTCGGATGTCACTATCAAGTAAAGCAACACTAAAGTAGCTGTAGGTTTCTCTCTCCCCTACTACTTCTCTAGCTCGCATCATGTTGCTTCTGTAATTTACACATGTTCTCGGATGTCACTATCAAGTAAAGCAACACTAAAGTAGCTGTAGGTTTCTCTCTCCCCTACTACTTCTCTAGCTCGCATCATGTTGCTTCTGTAATTTATGAACCTTTCATTACACTCCTGTAAGGTGTGAAATGCCTCCGTTATAATAATTTTTGTCAAAATTACAGCGACGATAACAGGGCATAAGGCGAAAAAAAGAATTTTATTAAAATTGTATCAAGAATCGTAATAAATCAAACAAAAAAGTCGACCCGGAATTTTGGATATGTTGCCGAATATGTCCCAAAAAATTTATTTTGATTACAAATTAAAACAATGTCAACATGAAAAGGCATAATTCCATTCGTTAAGTTCATAAGTTGGAATATCGTCTATTGCTAGGCAGCGAGAAGAAAATTTTTCTGTACCATCGTGCAAAATGAAAGGGTGTGCAGTGCACAGTTTTAGCAGTTGTAATGATGATTTTTTTCTTAGGTCATCCTGTAATCTGCGTCTGAACCACCTGCACTCCGGTGTCTTCGCCACACGTACGCGATGTCCTTGAAGTACACATCACCGAGGAGACAAGGAGATAATCTTGTTTGCAAATGTTAACACGATTTGTTGTAGCGTGTTGACGTGTCACCTGATCATCTTTCCTCTTCTCGAATGTTGACCAACAGAAGCGTCATATAGCGACAGGAGCGTGGAATCAGGCTTCACGCTATCTGGCCCTGGAACTGCATTGCAGTGTTGGAAACGCACGTTTCACTACGAAACTATTGTGCGTCCAACGTGCCGACGTACAAGAATAACTCACACTTCAGACGAGGCCCACTGAGTGCTCTCAAGACGTCATGCACATTAGAAACACCATTTCAGAGTACTCCAAAATTACTATAAAAAAACTCGAAACATACGTATCACATACATACAGAACTACTTAACGGTCCCGCACGGAACCTACCTGGAGACTTCCAACCAATAAAACGCCAGTTGAGAGCCTAGCGCTTAGCGGCGGCGGCGGCACACCTGATGCGCGTGGCAGTGTCGCCCTTATCGCTACCGCGCTTCTCGTCCTCAAACGCGGAAAAGAGCTCCAGGCAGGCGGGAGCCTTAAGAATTATGTTGTCTGCCTTCGTACCTTTGCGGATGTCCTCAACACGGGCTTACAAACCTATTAAAATCACGAGTTCAGTCAGTATTGTGGATGTGTGTTCACAGTATTCGTTTAAAAAGACTAATGATTTTATAAAAATATAATTCAAAACCTGTTCACGATAAAGTTAACACTTTTGAAATAAATTTCTGAAAAATATAATTGCCCTATATGTATATGTACGTATATATATGAGTGTATATATCAATGAATATATAGATATATATATATATATACACACACACATATATATATATATATATATACACACATATATATATATATATATATATATGCCACAGTGCCTACTGAAATGCAGGCACCCAGTTAAGTTGGTAGCGATTTAATAAAAATAGTTATTAGTCTTGACGTTATACTGAGAATGTCATAAATTGCTACCGAAGTCGGTGTTTATTTTACACACATGACAGCACGAATTTGCACATTGCCAACAAATTCACTTTCATAAAAATATCCCACGCTTCCCTTTTGGATAGCGCATGGATAAAGCAATGTTTACCTTACATATAGATAAATGATGAAAAATGATTTTAAAAAAGTGTATCCTAAGAAGGGCATTTAAAAATGCATCAGTGAACATTTTATATAGAGTATTAACGGTTTTTTCACGCTTTTTGAATTAAACCTTTGAACAATCATCCCATGAATGTGTTCGGTTATTTCCTAAACATGTATGTATCACAAGCATTTTATCCTGCTGTTTACGTAAAAGTATCTTATTTTTTTTATCAAATTAAAACTTTTCTTATATATTATATTTTACAAATTTAAATATTTCATTTTTAATTAACATGAATAGATGTACGGAGAAAATATGAGTGTTGGTAATGCCTAGTCCTTTAAAGTTCCAATGCAAGATATTATTAAACTGAGTGCGCACGAATGCGGTGCGTTGTCCCTTTGGTGTATTTTACTAGGCTCGGTTAAGCTTTGTTTGCACGAAGCAGTTTAATATCCTGGATGTGAATCTTCATCAGGGCTCCAGAAAGTTTGGACGTAACCGTGAATGGACTTAAATAATCGTAACTCGAATATATCCTAGTTACATTATTAGAACTTAGTTTGACGAAGTGAATTGACACTTCGAATCTCAAAGAGCTAACCTTGGTCGAAATCAAGTGGTTTCTCCAGGCAAAAAAGCAGTTTAATTGTTTCGACTTGAAGTTGCTTACTGATCAGCTGGTTACGCACACTTTACTTCTATACTTCTTCTACGGGATACGTTAATTAGGCGCCTCGGTGGTGCTTTATTTTGCAGTTCCTTTTCTATAGCGAATTCATCGTTACTTGCTTTCTCCCCCCCCCCCCNTTCCACCTCTTGCAAACAAAGCTTAACTAAGTTTAGACAATTACATCAAAGGGACAGCGCACCGTAGAAAAGGCAAATACTTATAATTCAATGCCGTACAGTTTTGCTTTTACAATTCGATCTCTAGTAACTAACTACCATTTCCTTCTAGGTTCCAGTAAAGGTCGGTTCGCGATCGATTTCGTGCACGTAAGAGAAGTATGCATAGAACGTGTACAAATATACGTGGTTCATAGTGAATGTTCTCGTCTATGTCCAACCAATCAAACACAACTAGAAGTTAATTTGACTTCTAGTGAAGTAGTGATTTATTTACAAATAAAATAATTCAGGCGTATTTTTTCAAAGCAGTAAAAGGAAGGTGAAAAAGTTAGTTTTATTTCATAAATAAGACGATCAAATGAGTACAATACATTACTTATAATTATTCTTTTCTCCTTTAATTCTATTGGCTTAACGCCTTATGTAACGACACGAAATAAAATATCGCCATTTCCCANGTGTACAAATATACGTGGTTCATAGTGAATGTTCTCGTCTATGTCCAACCAATCAAACACAACTAGAAGTTAATTCGACTTCTAGTGAAGTAGTGATTTATTTACAAATAAAATAATTCAGGCGTATTTTTTCAAAGCAGTAAAAGGAAGATNGACTTCTAGTGAAGTAGTGATTTATTTACAAATAAAATAATTCAGGCGTATTTTTTCAAAGCAGTAAAAGGAAGATGAAAAAGTTAGTTTTATTTAATAAATAAGACGATTAAATGAGTACAATACATTACTTATTATTATTCTTTTCTCCTTTAATTCTATTGGCTTAACGCCTTATGTAACGACACGAAATAAAATATCGCCATTTCCCANATTATTCTTTTCTCCTTTAATTCTATTGGCTTAACGCCTTATGTAACGACACGAAATAAAATATCGCCATTTCCCAAACGTCTACAGGCCGTTTAACAGTTTCGTAAAAATACGTCCTTTCATTTTAACACGTACACGATCATTAGGTACATGATTTTCATCGCAAACCGAGACGATGTTCAGCTTCAGGAAAGTTGCTGCGGCACCATTCAGTACTTCCTTTCACCAACGGGGAAGTACCGACTTCCCCGTTAAGACCCACGTCGGCTTGAGTTCCTCGATGGCTCCACAACCCACGGCCCGGCAATTCTCGGCGGGGTCGTGAATATTCAACGACTGGCTCGCGTCACAAATACCACAGATGCGGTAACCCTCGCGAGCTTTAACGACTATTGTCTAGGAACGGCGGATGCAGTTTCCCCCCGAAACCACGCTGGTCTATGATCGACGACCCTCAAGCGGTTGTTGAAATCCTCGAGTCAAGTACACTGTAAAAAAGTATTAGGAAAATTTACCTGACAATTGTAAGGTAATATTCGTAAACGTGTTTGGGGAACGTATTTTTCTTTACGTGTGAGATATAATTACCGCTCTCTGCAGTAAAATTCACTTGCATGGCAGTGGGAAAATCACCTTACGACGTATGGATCTCCTCAGCTTTGTCTCAACAGTTGAACGGGAGAAAGAAACAAAACGAGGCGCCATATTGAACAGCTTGTAGGACTTACATTGGTTAGCGCAGGCATAATACTAAACAATCAAAATTAATTTTAGGGTATAAAATATGAAAAATACAATGATCAAATAGTTGCACATAGAAAGTTATTGAAAAAAAAAAAAAAAAAGAAATAAGAAAATTTGTAAGAGATTGTGGAAAACAGATAGCTCTTTTTCCCCCCGTGTTCACATCTTAATATGCACCTTTATCTTTATTACCAGCGCGATTTTTATTTCAAGGGAATTATTAAAAGCCTTGGAAAGGTATTAATTTCATGGTACTATATATAACCTGCTCGCGATAAAGTGAGCACATTTCAAAGCCCGGCTCAATATATACTTGTACGCACATTTTGCATTCTTCAACCTTTATTACAATTAACATTGCCCTGGGCATCATAACTTTATCTATGCGTCGGTAATATAAAATGTAATATTATTAAAAAAAATAAATATTAAAAAAAAAAAAGTTCAATTCAGGCAATTTCCGCGTACATAAAGTAGAAAGTAAAGGGAAATAATTTAAATATTCACAAATGTTTACCGAACACTTTTAATTCGACGTTAAAACACGGAACTACTTTCGCTCCGTCATTACCAACTTTACTGGGTTCATGTCAGTCAGTGTGCCTGCTAAAATGCATGCAGGTAGAGTGAGTGAGTGAGCGAAGAGATTCGGGTGGCTCTTAAGGTGCCCGTCTACCTGGAACTTTTTCCCACGTTTAGGCCGAGAAGCGCGGGAGCGATAAGGGCGACACTGCCACGCGCATCAAGTACGCCATCGCCTCTAAGCGCAAGGCTCTGAACTGNTTTAAGGCGCCCGTCTACCTGGAACTTTTTCCCACGTTTAGGCCGAGAAGCGCGGGAGCGATAAGGGCGACACTGCCACGCGCATCAAGTACGCCATCGCCTCTAAGCGCAAGGCTCTGAACTGGCGTGCAGTGTTCTCGTCGTGCTGTGTGTACCTATGGGACTTTCAGCAGGTGACCATATATTTTATTAGGGGGAAGTCTTTAGGAAGGTTCAGTGCAGGCGCCTATAGTAGTTTTGTATGTATCTGATGCGTGCATTTTGAGCTACAGCGCCTTGGAAAGGCCGTTTTTAGCGGTTTTGGAGTACTCTGAATTGATGTTTTTAACGTACGTGATATTTTGAAAACACTTAACAGCTCTCGTCTGAAGTGTGTGTTATTTTCGTAGATCAGCACGTTGGACGCACGCTTAATAGTTTCGTTGAAAAACGTGTATTTCGAACACTCGGCAACGCAGTTCAAGCGCCAGGTAGACGGGCGCCTTAACAACGAAGTCTTGAGAGCCAATGAGGGAGAAGTGAGGTACGGAGCAGCGCCGGAATGGAAGGGCGGCGGGGTACGGGAGATCCCCGAGATAACCCACCAACCAACAGCATCGTCCGGCACGATTCCCACTCGCAAAAAATCCGGGAGTGGCCCGGGCGGGTGTTGAACCCGGTTCGCCTTGGTGGGAGGCGAGCAGTCTATCCGTTCAGCCACCGTTACCCTAGCAGGTAGAGTCGGTGACATTTTTAAAAGGTTGAACTTATAAGTGTTCAATTAACCGTGCACAGCCTTTACTTTGAAATAAGTGGGGAAATTAGAATAATCTTATTTTATGTCTCATTAAGGACATTACAGACTTAGACAGCAAAGGGGTGATGATATCTTGATTTAAAAATATTTCTGTAACCCGTTCATAACCACATTACTTTATCGTTCCAGAAGCTGCAGATAAAAATTTTTGTGACACTTGCTATACTTAGAGGACAAATAACTTGTTTCATTATCACAATCGATAAGNGCTGCAGATAAAAATTTTTGTGACACTTGCTATACTTAGAGGACAAATAACTTGTTTCATTATCACAATCGATAAGCCTCAGGGTTGGTTTTTGACGATAGTGATGTGAACAAGTCATAATTTATTAACAGTAGCTAGGCACAAGAATCAGTTACCCAAAAGGACGGTC
The DNA here is from genome assembly GCA_002778355.1 of Clitarchus hookeri. Classification (NCBI taxonomy): domain Eukaryota; kingdom Metazoa; phylum Arthropoda; class Insecta; order Phasmatodea; family Phasmatidae; genus Clitarchus; species Clitarchus hookeri. The sequence continues at coordinate 149,761 of NQII01005349.1, forward strand.
ATTGGAAACTGATATTCGCAGTGTCCAATAACCGGCCAAATATAACTATCATATACAAAAAAAAATTGTCAATTGCGTAAACTGGGTACGAAAGGGTTTTTCAACGTTCAAGAGCAGACATGCAAAATTCGCGTTATTATTTAAATACAGAAGGGGACTTCAAACACTTGTGTTTAGCATTGCCTTTTTAATTGGCCTACAGCTTGTTAGGACATGCCCAGGACGGCTTTTGACCAATAGGAAACGACTAGCGAGAAGCTGGTCCAATCAAGTCGAAAGGGAAAATGTATCCTCGCTGCTGCAGAAGCCAGTAAAGAAGCGGCACCGACTCGAACTTGTGTAGGAAGGTGAATTTTAGCGAGCTGCCAGAAAATAACGCGAATTTCGCATGTCTCTATTTATGAGTGATGCCTGCTTACGAATAACATTTATAAAACATTTCACTTCTCTAGACTAGTTTGCTATTCTATTTATGTTACACCGTTTAAATACTCCGTTACGGAGTATTAGAGTAGTATACCTTGAGGGAAATCTCTCGTAAACAATATTAAACGTAACGAAGCATCGTGACGGTGACGGAAAACGTCATAAAAGAGCTTCGTGTGTATTCCGTTAGGGTTTTAATACAAGTAAACTGTTCAGAAAAGATGCCGTATTGTCGCTATAGTTTAAAGCACTGTTTTACACAAGAATAAATATCGTAAACAGCGGGCTACTTCCAACGATATNGTATTGTCGCTATAGTTTAAAGCACTGTTTTACACAAGAATAAATATCGTAAACAGCGGGCTACTTCCAACGATATTCGCTGAATTTGACACTTTCCATTGAGCTCATTTATGTTTCAGCAACCAAATTTATGAATGTCCAACAACATATCGACTTTCATTTCCGCCCTGAAGAAAAGTTTATATTAAACTATTCCATAGGATATTAAAAGTTGTAATACACACAACTGCTTACAATGATAAATATGACTGGGGATTCCCCTTAAAAGTTTCGTAGAGGCGAAATGCTATCTCATTGCCTTGCGCGTAGAGAATATGATGAAGTATGTGATGTATGTCTGAGTCACCCTTAGTGCTCCGGCGATAAGTGTGTCTGCAGGACAGATAGTCATTACGTTATATATTTTCTGACAATGTTCCGTTTGCAGAAATTTATTGCGATGCCATTTCACAAAATTTAAAACATTAGATTCAGTGGTTCCTGAAAAATCACACGTCAAAATAATCATTACTTTACTTTATAAAATTCCATAACGTATTGAAAAAATCTTTAAGCTGATTTAAGATAATTCTTAGTAGTTACAAATATTAGTTTTTTTTTTANTCCATAACGTATTGAAAAAATCTTTAAGCTTATTTAAGATAATTCTTAGTAGTTACAAATATTAGTTTTTTTTTTTAAATTTAGATACTTCCTTTTAGCATTTATTTTTCACATTTGTAAATTATTAGTTTGTTAACGCAACNTTTTTTTTTTAAATTTAGATACTTCCTTTTAGCATTTATTTTTCACATTTGTAAATTATTAGTTTGTTAACGCAACTCAAAAAACTGTAAATTTGCGTTCTTGACGTACAATATTACAAAAACTTAGGAATTGGGTGCATATTTACATCCATAATGTGTTTTCACTAGACCTAGGCTATTTGTCGTATTTATATTTTCAGACCTATTTTTTTGATAAAGAATCACCCCCCGAAATTTTTTGGCAGAGTTAGTATCCACCCTGTATATCTAGCTGCATACATACCCAGCTAGCAATATCTGAACCGGGCAAGAACGTACAGAGTTCATCATTATTTAACATTCTGTAACGTTCCCAGTGCACAATAAAACACCCTCTGGCCCTCCATCGTGTCGCTAATGAGCTGACCCACATTCTGTAACAATGGAACAGAAACAAACAAAAAAAAAAAGACTTGCTCAATCTGAGGTTACTAATCAATTCTCCGCGCTTTCATTAGCGGTGCAGTAATTGCAGAAAAGGACGGGATGATGTAACGACGAGCCCGGGGTCTCGTATTGGCCCGGAGTGATTTTATGGGTTGTACAACCGGACGCCGCGTAATTACATAGTGGCGAAACTTGCCCGCAGTGAATCATTGAACTTTTTCTTTTTTTCCGTTCTCGAATGCAGTGCTCAGTTTTAACAAGGGCAGCAATGAATGGCTGCAGGAGATATTTATGTTATGTGACGATTACGGCCAGGGTAAATGTATTACGACCAAAACGAACCGTTTTCAGTTTACTTTTTAGAAGGAAAGAGAGTCTTATGATATCCTGTGTTTCTGTGTGCATATTCCTCCTACAAACTTTTGAACACGTTCACCGGATTTCACCAGACACAATACACCTACAGAGCTTAGTACGCATGGACACCAGACTTCTCAAAATTTCGTCCATACTAAATAAACATATTTCTAAAATGGCGGCCGCTTTAAATTTTTGTCGCTATGGCATATACCGATTCCCAGCCAACCTTCTTGCACCAAAATATGAGAGCTGACATTTAACAGCACTATCTAAGAATTAATAAATATTACACCTCAAGAGTCAGCCCTTTTAGAATAGAGTATTTTAAAATAATAAGGCACATACATTATTTTTCGAGAGCCATTCAACCGATTCCCACTAAATCTGGAGCTCAAAGCAGGGCCTTGAAAGGCCGCTATAGCGTCAATGTTCAAGAAATGGTGCCTGGCTTGTCACTGTCAGCTGTCCAGCGAATCATTGCAACAGTACAGTTAAACATTCTGTCATCAACCTTTATGTGTTACTCTTGCATGTGGACAGTATCATCAATTTGCTAACCATGATCTTGTGAATCTTCAAAAAGTCTGCATTTCCCGAAGAACGTGTGAAGGCTCCAGCCTACCAGGCGCTTGAACCGCGTTGCACAGTGTTTTAAATACCAAATATAACCTTGCCCGAGGTGCCCAAAATCCCCTGGGTGGCATTGTCTCCCACTGACCTCGTCATGACAGCTGCGATAACGTGCTACAGGTTGAAATCCCATTCAATGAAACTACACACGGCATTTTCAAAAGGCTGCTGGAACTCGGCGGGGGAAAAAGAAAGAATATCAAAACAGTCTTATATTAAGGATACACAATCACATTTCATGTGCCAACTGCACACGCCCCATACCACGAAATAGCCTCCACCAGCTTGAACAGTCCCCTGTTGACATGTAGGGTCCGTGGATTCAGGAGGATGTCTCCATACCCGTACACGTCCATCCGCCCGATACAATTGGAAACGAGACTCGTCAGACCAGGCAACGTGTTTCCAGTCATCAACAGTCCAATGGCGGTGTTGGCGGGCCCAGGCGAGGCGTAAAGCTTTGTGTCGTGCAGTCAACAACGATACATGAGTGGGTCTTCGGCTCCGAAAGCCCATATCAATGATGGCCCGTTGAATAGTTCGCACGCTGGCACTTGTTGATTCCCCAGCCTTGAAATCTGCGCCAATTTGAGAAAGGGTTGCACAGTAATTGAAATACTCGTTTTTCTAAGAAACTATTGGTGATTATTTCGTATAACGTATCCAAATCACCAAAAAAACATTACATTACGTATCCAATGATACATAAAATNCGGTGTTGGCGGGCCCAGGCGAGGCGTAAAGCTTTGTGTCGTGCAGTCAACAACGATACATGAGTGGGTCTTCGGAGCCGAAAGCCCATATCAATGATGGCCCGTTGAATAGTTCGCACGCTGGCACTTGTTGATTCCCCAGCCTTGAAATCTGCGCCAATTTGAGAAAGGGTTGCACAGTAATTGAAATACTCGTTTTTCTAAGAAACTATTAAAGGTGCGTCCAATGCGCTGATCTACGGAAACGAACACACGCATTAGGCGAGGGCTGTTAAGTGCTTNAAACTATTAAAGGTGCGTCCAATGCGCTGATCTACGGAAACGAACACACGCATTAGGCGAGGGCTGTTAAGTGCTTTCAAGACGTCACGCACATTGGAAACACAATTCCGGAGCACCCTGGTATAGCATAACTTCGCCATCTATGCTCTGTCAGTTGAGGTAGACGCCCGCCCACCTTCAAGGTGCAGCAGCCGCTTCGCCTGTCGTATGGATTCCCCGCTCCTGGGCAAGAACGAGTACTTTTCAAGAGAGTAGAGAGATCAGTCATCACGGCGTTACCAGTTTTTGGGCCATACAAAGTATTCCGCTTTCATTATTGAATTTTCTTCTATAACAAGCCATAGTACATCACTTAAATGAAAACATAACTGTGATGAAAATGGAGTACGTTGCGTTGACGTAACGAAAATTTCATTTCGTAATCAGAATTATTACTTATTGTTTGAAGAAAATATTACTTGCCTGTGGTTAAGTGGTAGACAATGCCATATGGTCTTACCTTCTCCACACNCTTATTGTTTGAAGAAAATATTACTTGCCTGTGGTTAAGTGGTAGACAATGCCATATGGTCTTACCTTCTCCACACAAGTAAAGACGATTATTATTATTGGTTCACCAGTTGAAAAAAAAAACTGAATAAATTATTGATTACTTTCTGAGAATGAGTACAGAAAAAAACGATAATCATATCTAAAATGAAAATAAATAATATCATACGCCCTAAAAAGGCACATTTTCAAAAAAAATAATGTAAAATCTAAGTAATGACAAAAAATTGGCATTTATAAATCCACGATAGCGTCAAAATATTACTGTTAAAAAATGATTTGCCTAAACGTTATTTATGCTATTGGTTTGACGTCTAAAAACAATATAGTGAGAAGTTTTACTGATGAGTAAACGCGAGCTCTAAGATTACAGTGTGTACTCTAATGTCGCCTGGGATGGACTCGGGGTTCCGCACCAGCATTGTCATTCATGACCTGTGCTACCGGAGCCTTCCCAGTTNATGTCGCCTGGGATGGACTCGGGGTTCCGCACCAGCATTGTCATTCATGACCTGTGCTACCGGAGCCTTCCCAGTTTAATTATCTGACATGATTCCTGGCCCGGTAATAACTTCGGCGACATTATTTTTTTGGTGGAACGTAGGGTCAACACGAACGCCTCTTGGGGGTGCATCGCTGTCCGGCGTGGCTAACGGGTCCTCGCCAGACGGCTGCCAGGGGAACCTGGGCCGTAATTCACGCTCGCTTGCCCGGAGCGCGCGTCTGCACCCAGGGGCGATGGTTCCTCCCACGACACACGCCCCTGCTCGTGATGAGCTGCGACGCGTGAGCACGATGCCACCCTTTCGTTCCCGGGGGTTTCCCCCGACACCCTTCGCTAAGCAGGGATGACGCCACACGTAAGTCTCTCTCTCTCTCTCTCTCTTGGAGAGAGAGTGATGGAGAGAGGGACGGAGAGAGAGAGACGGAGAGAGAGAGAGACGGAGAGAGAGAGAGAGACGGAGAGAGAGATGGAGAGAGAGAGACGGAGAGAGAGAGATGGAGAGAGAGATGGAGATATGGAGAGAGAGATGGAGAGAGAGATGGAGAGAGAGAGATGGAGAGAGAGAGATGGAGAGAGAGACGGAGAGAGATGGAGAGGGAGAGAGAGAAAGAGAGACGGAGATATATGGAGAGAGAGAGACGGATAGAGAGACGGAGAGAGAGATATATGGAGAGAGAGAGACGGAGAGAGAGATAGACGGAGAGAGAGATAGACGGAGCGAGAGATAGACGGAGAGAGAGTGGGACAGAGAGAGAAAGAGAGAGATGGAGAGAGAGACTGAGAGAGAGACGGAGAGAGAGACGGAGAGAGAGAGACAGAGAGAGAGAGAGAGAGAGTTCGTCTCGGTGGGCAAGGCAGAACCACGGGATATAGTCGCCTCACTGTTACTTCCAANAGAGAGAGAGAGAGAGAGTTCGTCTCGGTGGGCAAGGCAGAACCACGGGATATAGTCGCCTCACTGTTACTTCCAACTTTTCTGAAGCCCTGCTAAAGTTCGACTTCCTATTACTCCGCCTCGTGCAAACAAAGCTTGGCCGAGTTTAGAAAATTACACCAAAGGGAGAACGCACCACATTCGTGCGCACTCAGTGTATACGCTATTCACGGTAAAGTGAGAACTTTTTGAAGCCCTCTCATTTGGAATAATAGTCAATAAATATGTTTTATTGTAGCCCTNGTGCGCACTCAGTGTATACGCTATTCACGGTAAAGTGAGAACTTTTTGAAGCCCTCTCATTTGGAATAATAGTCAAGCCTTAGGCGTTAACTTTCAAATCCGGTGAAATATATACACTGTATTTATTACTTACATGACAATATTTTTTTAATATGGCTGATAGAAAAAAAGTAACTAGGACCCGAAAAGTGCTCACTTCACTGTGAACAACCTATAATAATATTTGGCGTAAGAACTATTTCTTACTAGGCATTACCAACACACCCTTTTTCTCTATGTTTTTATTCACATTAGTTATAAATGAAACAATATAATGTTTAGTTAAAATATAAGTGAAAGTTAAATTTTACCAAAAATTAAGGTAGTTGTATGTTCACACAAGTATAAAAAGCTTGTGATACATTACATGCTTAGGAAACAACCAAGAAGGCCTACGTTACAAATGTGGTGCTTTTCCAGAGGTTCGAGGCACGTGACATTTAAAATCATCCAAACACGAAAGTGCATATGAACTTAAGTATTTTGGAGTACAACTGGTCTTNGCATTACCAACACACCCTTTTTCTCTATGTTTTTATTCACATTAGTTATAAATGAAACAATATAATGTTTAGTTATAATATAAGTGAAAGTTAAATTTTACCAAAAATTAAGGTAGTTGTATGTTCACACAAGTATAAAAAGCTTGTGATACATTACATGCTTAGGAAACAACCAAGAAGGCCTACGTTACACATGTGGTGCTTTTCCAGAGGTTTGAGGCACGTGACATTTAAAATCATCCAAACACGAAAGTGCATATGAACTTAAGTATTTTGGAGTACAACTGGTCTTGAAATATTTTCGCGGAAAACCACCTGTTCCTCGTCATGAGAGCCGGTGAGGGTGAGATGAGTTGGATATGGGGATAATGGTGGAATGCAATAGCGGGGGGAAATCCAGACTGACCCGAGAAAACCCAGCGACCAACGGCAGCGTCCGCCGCGTTTCCCACCTGCGAAAATCCGGATGATCTCGCACTGAGCCGAACGCGGTTTGCCTTGACGGGTGACGGGTATAGTCTGTTTGCAATACCTTCGCACTTTTTGAATAAAACCATTGAAAATCGTCCCGCTTATGGCGAGTTTTGTTGTTTCTCTGAATGTGTCTTGTATCGCAAGCGTTATACTTCTGTTAACATGAAGGTATGTTATTTTTCGTGAAACTGAACTTTTGCTAGTATTTTATTTACAAATTATAACATTCCATTTGTAATTAATATGAATGAAAATAGAAAGGGAAAAATATATATGTTGGTAATGCAAATTAAGAAATAGGTCTTACGCAAAGTATAATTGAACGGGGTGCGCTCAAATACGCTGNGGTTTGCCTTGACGGGTGACGGGTATAGTCTGTTTGCAATACCTTCGCACTTTTTGAATAAAACCATTGAAAATCGTCCCGCTTATGGCGAGTTTTGTTGTTTCTCTGAATGTGTCTTGTATCGCAAGCGTTTTATACTTCTGTTAACATGAAGGTATGTTATTTTTCGTGAAACTGAACTTTTACTAGTATTTTATTTACAAATTATAACATTCCATTTGTAATTAATATGAATGAAAATAGAAAAGGAAAAAAATATATGTTGGTAATGCAAATTAAGAAATAGGTCTTACGCAAAGTATAATTGAACGGGGTGCGCTCAAATACGCTGNATATATGTTGGTAATGCAAATTAAGAAATAGGTCTTACGCAAAGTATAATTGAACGGGGTGCGCTCAAATACGCTGCGTTGATCCTTTGGTGTAGTTTTCTGGACTTGGTTAAGCTTTGTTTACACGAGGCGGAGCATGTCAGCAAGGCTTCAGAAAAGTTCGACGTTACCTTGAACGGACTGTGGTCTGACCACTGCACCGCCGCAGCCCTCTTCGCCAGAGCACGCGGCCATGTTATCGTGTCGGCTCGTTGCAGAAGACGCAGAGGTCACGTGACATGCGGCGCAAGAGCCACGCCGACTGGTTCGTCGACTCCGACAGGCGCACGTGTCCCACCTCGAGACTCGGCGCAGGAAACATCAACACTCTCTCGCATGCTAATCACGTCGGCGAAGCCCCGCCTCGTCCAGCTCCCCGGGGCCCGTGGCTAATTGGGAGCCCCTACCTCGCCCCATCTCGTCACGTCGTTCCCTCTCGTGTTTTGTGTCCTCTGACCTCCATTAAGGTGCGTGCGCCGTGCTGCGAGGATGCGGGGATCATCTGTCGCCGCGGTGATCGAGGCCCGGGCGTGTCCGTCATTCGCGCCCGCACACTCCGGGGCCGCTTTAGTCGCGACTCGGCCGACGAGCGAGTGAGCTCTGGACACCGAGGTCTCGAGAACCGACGAGGATGAAGAGAGGCGAGTGTGGAGCAGCGCTGGAATGCACGGGCCGGGGGAAGCGGGAGATCCCCGAGACAAACCGCCGACCACCGGCGCCGTCCGGCACGGTTTCCCCATGTGCGAAAATCCGGAGGTGACCCCACCGGGAATCGAACCCGGTTTGCCCAGGTGGGAGGCGAGTATCCAACCACTACGACACCGAAGCCACGATTCGGTGGAGGAGTAGCGAGTTTCACCTAATTGTAACTCCANCACCGGGAATCGAACCCGGTTTGCCCAGGTGGGAGGCGAGTATCCAACCACTACGACACCGAAGCCACGATTCGGTGGAGGAGTAGCGAGTTTCACCTAATTGTAACTCCACACATTTCGACTGTAAAATTGAAATGAGTAAGCACAAGAGCGGTAACTAAATGGTAAAGTATTACAAATCAAAAAAATGTTATGCTTACCGATAACGTATTGCGAAATGTCGAGGGCGTATCCAAGTTGATAAAGAATTAAAGTCTACATAAAAATAGAAGCGATAAAATTGATTTCTTAAATTATTTACTTATTATAAAATAATCAGAGCTACTATTTAAACGTAAAAATAACACGTATTATCACTACCTGTGAGCGCAATTTGCTTATCTTGAGTCCTTGTTGAAGTTTTTATACTAGCTACGCATATATACGATCAAAATTTCAATTGTCATAAATTAACATAATTCCATATGTTCGACACTAACGCATCATGTCCCACTTTCTTACAGTCCACACGGAAAAAAAGAATTGTTTGAGTATACTAACTGTATTTGTTTGCCTGGAGATTTAATTCTAGTAAATAATATTTTGTTTGAACAACCAAGCCTCAGTTCCTCCAAATAAATGAAATTTGTTCTCAAAGCCAAATAATTAATTTGAAACAAATTTATTTGTGCCGAACAAATATTTCATTCTTTCAGTTACATACTGCATGCAAACATGTCGTTGTCAAGAAAATAAAACGTTAAGTTACGTGCGATATATTTTGAACACAGAATTTATTTGCAGCGATCAAAGATTATGTTGGCGACACTATTGATTTTAGCCTTCTTTGTTGGCTGCGTGCGTTCAAAGCGATCGTCCATTTAAGTTATAAGTCCGCGCACGAGGTTGCCTTGAGAATGGCTGATGAAATAACCAAGAAAAGTTTTGGAAGATCGGGATCACTCTGACCTCGTATAGAGGTGTTTGCATGTAATTTACTGTGAATAATAATTATTCAATTTCATGGTTCGTAATTAGGTGTTGTACATGCAGCCGGTCAGTCTCGGTTTTTGTGTTCTCGATGGTCGCACAGTGTTTTCGCTGGTCGCTGAGTCGCCGCTCGTGGTTACGCTGATCACACACACACTGCACTAACGGTCATTCAAGTAGTGCCTATACAGACGCACGTGGCGGCTTATGCAGCTGGGGTAGCCTGGCCTAGAAACTTCTTCGCACTTCGCGTTGCGCCGAGGGAGGTGATGAGCAGAAAATTCGCGCAACGCCTCTAAAGTTATTCATACTTCCAGAGACGCGAGTGACGTCGGTGTCGTGGTTGGCTCCACTTCCCCTCCTCCGGGTACCGATGACGTCATCCTGGGAGGGCTGCGCTACTCACACTCAGAAAGGAGGGGAAGGACACGAAGGTGAAGCAACCGCGCACGACAAATATTTTGGATCACTGACAATATTAAAGCCACCCAAATTCCGAATACCATTCTGGAAACTTTTCAAAAAATAGAACTTTCTTGACTATAAAGGATTATGCTAGACTTCAGTTACAAACTTGGTGAGGTGATTCGCTATGGAAAATGAGGTAGAAAATATAATACGACCTATGATGTAACTAAAGTCACTGTTAGAGAGGAGAGTCACAGGTAAAAATATGGGAATTAAATATAGATATATACAAAATGTCAGAAACTACGAGATAACAAATTCGCGAATCTCGTTTGCCTGAGATGTGTTCCTTTAATGTACACGTGATTATTGCATCATAACAGTTGATAAACACCCATGGGGAACCCACTTTCGTTGGTTGGTAAAATCGCACCCTTTACTTTCTTAATGATGGGCGATGTTACCACTTGTAAAATGTACGCTGATAGCTGCTGGATTAAGTCTCGTCTTTCTCATAATACAACATAAGAATCATCTGAAATGTATCATGGATGTTCTGTGATATCTTAAAGTGCTGATTTAACATCAATATCGAGCAAAATATGGCTTCACGGTGGCACTAAGTGCAGGTAGTAATGGCAGTTCGTTGAAACTACTCAGGCAGCGAGGCTACTTGATAAGAGCATAAGGTGTTTCGCTTAATATAAATAGATCTAACTTTCTTACATATAATGATCAGATATAGCCTACAAAATATAGTTTTAACATGCAAGCTGCTTCATTGCTACAGAATAACCCATGCGTGAGGCAGGGGTGTTATAAAGTATGGTTCACTGNAAGTGCTGATTTAACATCAATATCGAGCAAAATATGGCTTCACGGTGGCACTAAGTGCAGGTAGTAATGGCAGTTCGTTGAAACTACTCAGGCAGCGAGGCTACTTGATAAGAGCATAAGGTGTTTCGCTTAATATAAATAGATCTAAATTTCTTACATATAATGATCAGATATAGCCTACAAAATATAGTTTTAACATGCAAGCTGCTTCATTGCTACAGAATAACCCATGCGTGAGGCAGGGGTGTTATAAAGTATGGTTCACTGTATTAAAATTTTGTTTTATAGTTTACAAAGTGTATCAAAGTGTTCAACTGGCGTTTTCCTTAGAAAATTAAATTTGATTTCATTTTATAAAATTGGGCATTTTAGGACTTCGCCTTTCAATATTTGGCATATAGATAAAAAAATTGTAGGTAATGGTTTAATATAGCTACAGAAAATGACTGAACTGGACCCAAAATAAATTAATTTACATAAGTGAAATTCGGAAGTCATAGCTCTTTTTGAGTGATCGTGTAGATTTTGAGTCGAATCAATGTGTCGTTATAAATATTTTAGGGAAGGTATCCACTGGAAAATGCATACACAGCAAGGGACGCAGACACAATTATTCTCCAAAAATACTATTTGCAAATCAGTAAATTTCTAAAGTCACACAGTAATGAACCCTGGAAGATTACAAGAAGAAAATTACATTATTATTGAATAAATTTGATCAAGTATGCTATGTAGCTAGGTACAGTAGAGTGTACCAAGCTCTTGCACTGAGAAAACATTTGCTTCAGTACATCAAATATATAAGTTTGCGTGGCGTTTGTTTCAGCAAAACGATCTTTTCTTGATATGGCCAAGTCTCCGTTCCCACCAAATAAATTAAATTTGTTTAAAAAGCCAAATAAATTATTTAAAACAATTATGTTTGTACCAAACAACAATTTTGTTGTTTCAGTATGTTAAACAAATATTTAGTATAAGCAAACTTGTCACTTCAATTTGTCAACAGAATTATATCTAGCATACCTTATAAATTTTAAATCTTTTAAATTGTGTCTTTAGTTACGTGCGATATATTATGAAGAAAGAATTTGTTGCAGCGACCAACGGTATTGTTAGTGACACTAATCCATTTGTTTTATTTTCGCATTTTTGCTATCTGCGCGTTCAAGGCGATCGTCCATTTTTAATTTAGAAGTTCGTGCGCGAGGTTGTATTGAGAATCGCTGATGAAGTAACCAAGGGAAATATCGGAAGATCGGTATTTACATACCTGCAGTCCTAAACAGNGATCTTTTCTTGATATGGCCAAGTCTCCGTTCCCACCAAATAAATTAAATTTGTTTAAAAAGCCAAATAAATTATTCAAAACAATTATGTTTGTACCAAACAACAATTTTGTTGTTTCAGTATGTTAAATAAATATTTAGTGTAAGCAAACTTGTCACTTCAATTTGTCAACAGAGTTATATCTAGCATACCTTATAAATTTTAAATCTTATAAATTGTGTCTTTAGTTACGTGCGATATATTATGAAGAAAGAATTTGTTGCAGTGACCAACGGTATTGTTAGTAACACTAATCCATTTGTTTTATTTTCGCATTTTTGCTATCTGCGCGTTCAAGGCGATCGTCCATTTTTAATTTAGAAGTTCGTGCGCGAGGTTGTATTGAGAATCGCTGATGAAGTAACCAAGAGAAATATCGGAAGATCGGTATTTACATACCTGCAGTCCTAAACCGAGTTGTTTGTCGGTTTAATCTAACCTTGTTCGCCAGTAGCATAACATCATATTATAGGTTGTTAAATTATATCTTCATGCTTTTAAGTATAATTAACAGTAGTTACAACTAAACGTTGATGTCCGAGATGAATATAATTTTCGATATAGATATGAACAGTATAATATTGTACCAGCATCACTACAGGGATTAAGTTACGATTTTATTGCAGTAACAAAAAAAAAAAACCGTAGATGGTTGAAAATAATGTATGCGAGGTATGCTACAAAGNGATATGAACAGTATAATATTGTACCAGCATCACTACAGGGATTAAGTTACGATTTTATTGCAGTAACAAAAAAAAACCGTAGATGGTTGAAAATAATGTATGTGAGGTATGCTACAACGNGGCTATATCGTTGGCTGCTTATAAGTGACTCCACATTCAAAATAAGCTAACTGGTAATATACAATATAACGAATACGATTAATTATTCCAGTAGCATGGGAACATCCTTAAGCAGGAAATGCAGTCTGAACCCTACTCCACTGGAATGGCCATCCGAGTGCCTACTAGTAATAAACTGAAGAAATGTTTACGTATTAATATAGCAATTTATATTCCTAGGGTGTGAAACGATTTGACTGGACGAGTAACTCAGGGTAATTTAGAATAATAGAAAAAGATTAACACCAGACAATATAATTAAATAATATCGAGTGGTCTGTAACAATAATATGATTTATTCGGGGCACTTTTTATATTA
>NQII01005350.1:11212-40089 GCA_002778355.1 Clitarchus hookeri
GAAAAAAAAATCACTGCACGTAACTACACGTATGCTAAAGTAAATACTGGCATTGGAGGCTTCCAGTTCACTTGGGAGCGAATAAATATAGAATTTGTTCACAGAATTGATGTTGTATTGTAAGTCTGTGTTTTTTTTTTTTTTTTGTTATGTACTGTAAGGTCCACCCCATCACAGGGAATGTCGTATAACTTACGTTAACACAATAACTGGGAATTTTAAATGTTATTTATTGTAAGCCTTTTATGGCATATTAATGGGCATTTTCAAAAAGTATGACTTATCAATGTGTACCATCTTAATAAAATTACTTATTTATCTGTGCATTTGTGTAGTGTATCGTACTGCTCTTTGCAGGCTGCTAGTTGAAGAATATGTATAAGTAATCTGTGTTGCGCGGTTACAACCGGTTATTAATTTCTTAGCCAATCTCGAGCATAAACTGCATAGGGTCTGGAGCACAATAATATCTCCCTGCGCTGACATCACTCCACGAATTACTGGTGTCGAGATTGACATTCGTATCAATAAAATAACACTGAATTTTCGACCACGTCCGTTGCTTATTTTCAAAATGGCGGCTATTTTAAAATCGATGTTGCTATGCTATATCTCGGGAACCATTCAAACGATTGTAAGTAAATCTAGAATGTTGGCAGTGCATCATGTAAGCAGCAAATTCAGGATTGGATATTGTTGTTGGTCCGGCATTTTGGAAGAAAGCTTTACATGGGACAAATAAGCTTTAACGTGACATCTCGAAAACTATTCAACCGATTCTCGCCAAATTTGGCACGTTAGTAATAATATGGTAGGCCATGTAAACATATTAGAATTAAATTGATTAGTTACTTACTTTCAGAATGGCGGTCGTATATGTATTTTTTATTTATTTGGTATAGCCGCCATACCATTCGGCCAATTTCAAACAAATTTGGTATACTGAAAGTATTTGTTACAATCTTTATATACGTCAAAATGTCACTTTTCACCCCATTTCATAAGATAGCACCCCACGAATAAATAATGTTTTAATGTCGTATCTCGGGAAACAATTTACCTAATCCAACCAAATTTGGCAAACACCTATTTCTGCAGTTGGTGGTGTAAACTGGCTTATTTTAAGTGGGCCAGGCACTTATTTTCAAAATCGCTGTCAAAGAATTATTTTGTTTAGTATACTATATAGTCGAAACCATGAAATCAATTCCAACTTAAATTTGTATGCTAGCTTTATATATATTATATATATATATGTATATATATAACACCTATCAAATGTGTCTACACGTAGCTTCTTTTATCCGCCATTTGGTAAGATATCGCCGTATGAATAAGTAAGTCTTATATCTTACCTCGGAAAATAATTTACCGATTCCTAGCAAACTTAGCAAACAAGAAGTACCACGGCAGGATATTTAACATGTTAGGTTTTAAGTGGGTCACATATATATTTTCAAAATGGTGGCCATAGAGTTATTTACCTTAGTATGTTATATCGTCTACACCTTGTAATCTATTCCAACTTAACAATGTATCCTGTCAGTACATATTACAACTATAAAATACTCCTACACGAAAACTCTTTTGTCCTCCATTTTTAAAGATAGCATCATATAAAAATAAAATTGTTATGCCATATCTTTGCAAAAACAAACAGATTTCTACGAAATCTGGCCAACGAGTATCACTACAGCAAGCCATGTTAAGTAATTTTTCAGTTGGTCAGAAACATATTTTCAAAATTGCGGCAATGTAATTATTTTAGCTTAGTGTTCTATATCTACGAGAAACAAACTTCAACTTAATTCGGTATGCTGGCAGTATCTATTACTACAATAAAATGTGTCTGTATAGAGCCTCACATTTCTAGAAAATTTGTGAAGACGATGAAATATGGTACACCATATTAATTTGTATGTTTTGTGCCAGGCGCTTATCGTTTATACACCACAAATAGTTTAGGTAAGTGAACTCTATCATTCAAAATTTTAGGCTGATTACATCAAAATTTTATGCTCTGAATCCTGCCTCCGTAATTCAGTTTGTTGAACACTAGTTTACGTAACTAGGTGTTCTGGGCACGACACACGAGTATTTGTAATTATCTAACTATTATTCCATATGTTTCTGGCTCCATCTTTAATGATATTGCTGTAAGCGAAACGTCAAGGCCTACCCGCCTTCTAGGCTTTTAAGAACATCATTAAAAATTTATTTTCACCAATGTAGAGGAAAGTAGGCTCATTAGTTATATCAGCAACTTATTGTTTATTGTGTAAACTCCTTAATGGATTTGGCAGTCCTGTTCTGGCCGCTGCCCTGCCCTAACCCTCCTCCCGCCTTCAGTTCTTTGTGTGGTAATCCTAGCGAAGGATCTACACTTCCTTGTTCCTTTCACCGCTGGCGTCTTGCACCTGACCCCTGGAGCTCGCTCTCCTTCAGGCCGAGGGAGAAGGGAGAGGGGAGGGCACAAGTATTTGCTTGAGGGGGAGGGAGAGGAGAAAGGGGTGTGGTAACCGGTCACCGGGCGATCGCAGGCGCCAGCAACTTGAATAGGAAAAACAACTACTCGCTGAGGAAACCCGAAGTCGAGGTCCTACGGTCCTACAACTTCGGCATTAAGGACGACGCTGCTAGGCGTATCAAGTGCCCCCATCGCCGCTAAGCGCAAGGCTCTGAACTGAGGTGCAGTTTTCTCGTCCCACTGGCGCGTACCTATGATACTTTGACCGGTGACCCTATTATTTTGTTGGTGGAAAGTATGTAGGAAGGTTCAGTGCAGGGCACGTGAGTGGTTTTGTATGTATCTGGTGCGTATGTTTTGAGAACCAGCGCTTTGGAAAGGCCGTTTTTAGCAGTTTTTGGAGTTCTCTGAAATGGTGTTTCTAACGTCTGTGGCATTTTGAAAGCACTCAACAACCCTGGTCTGAAGTGCGTGTTCTTTTCGTAGATGCTCACACTGGACGCACGTTTTGTAGTTGCGTGCGAAAAACGTGTGTTTCAAGCACGCTGCAACGCAGTTCAAGCGCCAGAAGCGAGAGAGCGGTACGGGCGACATTAAGACGCGCGCCTAGCGCCCTATCGCCCTTACGCGAAAGACAATGAACTGGCCCGCAGTTTTCCGTCGTTGCGCTTTACTGCGGAAATTAGGACTGCACCACTGGAAATTCATTACGTGGGAATAAAGTCCACGGATTTATTCACGAATGCATTTTCGTACCTTTCTCCTACGTCTGAAAGGAAAGCGCGCAAACAGGCTTGAAAAATGAGATTTTTGTACCATTTCACATTTTTTTTTTTTTGTTTGACTGCACTTCTTAATACGATAAAAGCAAAACCATAGAGCATTAGATTATTGATTTTCACCTGTTCTGGCAAACAATGTGTATTTCCGGAACATTTATTTACTGAGACGTTCGTATACGCACAGACGCTTCCACGGAAAATATTTTAGTATACCTATGAGAAAAATCACCACATGTACGACACGTTTGGTTGCTTCCTAAAAATGCCAATCAGAACAACCGTTTCATATTTTTGTTAACATAAAAGTGCCTTTTTTTCGTTGCATTTAACTTTTACTTATATTCTGTCAATATATAATAATATATCATTTATAATTAATATTAATAAAAACAGAGAGAAAATATGTGTGTTGGTAACCCCTAGTAAGAAATAGTCGTTACGTACATTGTTAGTTAGGCCTATTGCATAGGATGCTCACGAACGTGCGTTCTCCTTTTCGAGTAATTTTCCAGTCTCGGTTAAGCGTTGTTCGCATGAGGCGGGGGAATATTCTGGAAGTAGATCTTAAGCATGGCTTCAGAAAAGTCGGAAGTAACCTTGAATGGACGGTCCTCTTAAAGCAGTAAACGAGATCAAGCTCGAGTGTCGTTTTCCGAAGAGGAACGCCAGGAAGCAGGACATATAAGACCTCGGGAGTGTCTCGGGGGGGGAAAGAGAGATCTCCGGAAGTGGACATGTCTCTCACGCCAAGCGGTCGGTCCGTGGACGTGCCTTGGTTGGTGAGGAGAAAGGAGGAGGGAGGGCGAAGGGGGACGGAGAGGTCAGAATGTGCGGCGCGGAAGACGGGCTGGCGCGAGTGCGCGAAAGCAGA
Organism: Clitarchus hookeri; assembly: GCA_002778355.1. Classification (NCBI taxonomy): domain Eukaryota; kingdom Metazoa; phylum Arthropoda; class Insecta; order Phasmatodea; family Phasmatidae; genus Clitarchus; species Clitarchus hookeri. Next base: position 15,333 of record NQII01005350.1, read on the forward strand.
CCGGTTCCCATCGCGCGTTGAGGGTCAGGGNAATGTGCGGCGCGGAAGACGGGCTGGCGCGAGTGCGCGAAAGCAGACCGGTTCCCATCGCGCGTTGAGGGTCAGGGGTCAGGGGTCAGGGAGAAGGTGGCGCTGCGAGGTGAGGTCAGCTGCCATCGCTCGGGAATGTGACGCGGCGCGCGAAGGCGCAGGCCGCCTGGACGGAATGCCGACGGGCCTTGTGTGACGGCGGTAGACGGTACGGGCTGGATCGGCAAGTAGGGCAGGGCAGAGACGTGCCTCGGTTGCCCAGGGAAAGTCCCGCGTGTTTTCCGCAAACACGCGGGCATGCAAGCAAAGGTAGGCATCTCGAGAGATACCTGCGCAGTTGTTTACGTTATCGAGAACTAGTGGCGTAGGGTAGGCATTTGACTATTCTATGAGTGAGTAAGTGAGTGAGGAGATTTTAGAGGCTCTTAAAATCGAGGGCTTAAGAGTCGATGAGGGTGAAGCGACGTGAGTATGGAGCAGCACCGGAATTCAAGGGCGGGGGAAACGAGAGGTTCCTCGAGAAAACCCGCCGACCAGCGGCATCGTTTCTCACGATTCCCTCGTGCGAAAATACGGGGGCGACCCCGTCGGGGATCAAACCCGGTTCGCCTAGGTGGTAGGCAAGTAGTCCTACCACTATATCACTACCGCGCCCCCTATATTTGAACGAAATACTGCTCAACTTTAAGGCATTGCTTAAAAGTATAATTTCCTAGAATAAATAATGATCACAATTTTTTTTTCATAATCGCAAGTTACAAACACAATTTTAGTGTTTCTGGAAGTGTGCCCAAGCTCTTACTGTTTCTGACCATAAANTCATAATCGCAAGTTACAAACACAATTTTAGTGTTTCTGGAAGTGTGCCCAAGCTCTTACTGTTTCTGACCATAACACCAAAGCCCAATTTGATACAACGATGCGCATAGTCTCAATCTTCCACGGAGTAATGAGACCCTCGTACCCAAGGCACGAACATTGTCTCGCTAGGGCACTGTACGAACTGTTACTGTATCTTCAGGACAAAACCAGAGCACTGTCGCTGGCCTCAACCCAATGATCATTCATTTCGAAGGGTATTACGCTCGTGACAGTCCTCTGCCTTCACAAATTCAACTCCATGGATCGTCACCAGAGATCGAACCTCTTTGGTGCGAAACCGTTCGTCTCGCGGTACCGTGTACTTTCTGTGGCACTTGTGGGTTGGGTCGTCTGGTCTGGCCGCGTGATCGTATCTTGGCCAACAGCAAAGACAAGGGGAAGCAACCTGCCCCGGGTCCATGCACGAAGGAGGGTTACCCTTCCCGCAATGGCAATCAAAAATATATCCAACTGGGTTGAAAAAAAAAAAGGCTTTATACTCATTACGGGTCGGTATCCTGTCCATGATCCAGAAATATGTGACTTAGGAAACAAGTGACTTGTGAACCACAGTCGGGAACTGTCCGGTCGGGCATAAGCCTTACGCCCCTTTCAGGTCGGCTGGGCACCAATATACCCAGTCACAGCCTTTAAAGCTCTATTTTTATCGTTCCCCGGTGTTTTCCCGCCGTTGCCGTTGTACATGCCTTGTGTTGGTATTTACAGTACAGCCTGGTGACTCTCGGCAATCATGATTAATATATTGGGTCGTGTGGTTTTTTTTTTAATATTGTTTTCTTGTGTGTATAAGATGATGTAACAATTTACAGAAGAGAGATGTNAATATTGTTTTCTTGTGTGTATAAGATGATGTAACAATTTACAGAAGAGAGATGTATTACAGGCTTATGTTGTTAAACTCTTAGTGAGAATCAAGGCACATTACAAACGTGTAACTCATCATGCCAGCTCGCCGCGACCCCCCTTTCTCTCACCGTTAGCATAGGTGGGAATTTCTTCCCAATTATATACTAAAGAGCCAAAAAAAACTGGTATAGTCGTGCGTATGCAAATAACAGAGGTATGGAACCAATCAGAGTAACGCGATGCGGTCGGCAGCTAGATCGGTTACTGCTGCTACAATGGCAGGTTATCAAGATTTAAGTGAGTTTGAACGTGGTGTTATAGTCGGCGCACGAGAGATGGGACATAGCATCTCCGAGGTAGCGATAACATTTGGATGTTCGCGTACGACCATTTCACGAGTGTACCGTGAATATCGGGAATCCCGTAAATCATCACATCTTCGACATCGCTGCGGCCGGAAAAGGATCCGTGAAAGAACAGGACAAACGACGACTGACGAGAATCATTAAACGTGACAGACGTGAAACCCTTTCTCAAACTGACGCAGATTGGATTCGTGGACTGCCCTGCAGGATTCATGGTGTAAACTGCCTCCTGCATACCTTCAGACATTAGTCGAGTCCATGCCATGTCGTCTTGCGGAACTTCTGCGTGCTCGCGGNAACTGCCTCCTGCATACCTTCAGACATTAGTCGAGTCCATGCCATGTCGTCTTGCGGAACTTCTGCGTGCTCGCGGGGGCCCTACACGATATTAGGCAGGTGTACCCGTTTTTTTTTTGGCTCTTCAGTGTATTCCAATCTTGGGCCCTAAACAGCCAGAGTGCTAAGCAGTTCGATGTTCCGCCAGGTGCTCGAGCCTTGGTACTATGTACTCGTCGGTTCGGAAACATAAACCGATGCCCCTTTCCCATTCACGAGAGAACCAGGATTGCACAGGGACCGCGCGGCGTGAGACCTCGCTTCTTGTCTACGTCCAGCGGCACTGGACCCAGCATTCAACTGGACAGGACTCGGCTGTGTATTCTCCTTCTCCCCTGTCCTTTCCAGTAAACTGCGGCCGTGCTCCCACTCTCTGGTAACCACGAGATATTACCGTCACGACGCCTCAAGTGAATGGACGCCTTCCTCGACTGAGGAGACGCATCCTAGGAGAGCCCGCGGTGTCTCTTGCCCATACTCTCATATTAATTTCCGCAGTGTATTTTCAGTTTAATTTGGGAAGACAAACAGGTACAGAAACAAAGGATAACGTCTGTTACATACGTTACGTCCGCTATATACGCCGTTTTCTGGTCATACACTAGAGACTCTGAAGCAGTTCGTCTTACTTCTAAACTATCAGCAAATATTTTTTTGACGTGAGTCACTCTGAATTCAATTCTCGCAATTCCCGAGAAGCAAAAAAAAAAAAAAAAAAAGGCAGAATGGAATAAACCTTCTGCCTCTAACCGTGATGTTGCCAATATCTCCTACCATCCTTCTGCCAGCCAAATCTGCATCTCCCTTTGGAGTGGGAAATGGCTCACTTGAGAGAGTAACGTTTTCCTAGCAAATTTTTTTAGTGTCGTTAATGGGCACTCGTGTAAGAGCTATTTAAAGTCCGTGGTAGCATTACGTTTATTTACGTAACGGAAGAATGCAGAGTGAAGGAACTAAGGTGGTTTTCAAAATAACAGCTCTTAACTGTTATCCAAGTATATCAACAAAATATTTATTTCATTCAGAAAGTGATACGAATTTCCCGTTGCCGTTTTGAAGTCCCTGGAACTAGGCAACCGGAGGTAGTGCATTTTAAATTATGAAGTTATACTATTAAATATAGGCCTACGTACAAATGTATTACAGAATATATTTAACTGACATACGAGAAACGCACCGTGGACTTGTAACTCTAGATAGTGACAGGCATAGGGTGAGAGTTAGGGGATTCCTTAATATCGGTATGGCAACACCGAGGATGAAGAACTCCCTACCAGCTGGCGTCACGCTCTGCACGGGAATGGTCGCGACGGTAAATTACGACGCAGATTTCGAGGTACGTAATACTGGCAGACGCCCACCGCAGTCGCCCGACGAGTGCGTGGGCTTTCACCGCAGCTTCGTTTCACGTATAGTTGAGATAATGTTGAGAGGAATGACGTATGGGTGAAATCCACCGATCTCTTGTGGTAATGGCACGCGAGTGTCAGAACGTGTGTGCATGCCCAACCGGGGNGGAGGACTCGCTGAATTCTCCGTTACAGAAAATGCAAGTGTCGTGGCTTCCGCCCGCATGGGGTTTTTACCTTCCGCGTTGAGTCCGAGAATTGCGGGAGCGATAAGGGCGACACTGCCACGCGCATCAAGTGCATCATCGCCGCTAAGCCCAAAGCTCTGAACTGGCATGCAGTGTTCTCGTCGCACTGGGTGTGCCTATGGGACTTCCAGCGGCGACCCTGTCATTTCATTGGCGCGCAATCTGTAGGAAGGTTCAATGCAGGGTTCTGGAGTAGTCTTGTATGGATGTGAAGCGTATATTTTGAGATACAGCGCTTTGAAAAAGTAGTTTTTTTTTTTAAATTACCATTTTGGAGTACTCTGAAATGATGTGTCTAATGTGAGTGACGCCTTGAAAGCACTCAGCAGCCCTCGTCTGAAGTGTGTGTGTGCTTTTCGCATGCGAGCACGATGGACGCGCGTTCAATGACTTCTCAGGCAAAACGTGAATTGCCAACATCCTGTATCGCAGTTCAAGCGACAGGTAGGCGGGAGTTTTGTTTTCTTTCTTGAACCCTTCTAGCAGAAACGGATCCATGGTATCCCTCTCCCCCCGCCGAAACCAAGGTCAGAGAAAAATATCACTGAACAATGGTACAGAAATGTAGCGTTTTTCGGAAAAACTAAATTTATGTTTTTTTTTTTNCAGAGAAAAATATCACTGAACAATGGTACAGAAATGTAGCGTTTTTCGGAAAAACTAAATTTATGTTTTTTTTTTTACAAATGTTGGTTTTGTTTATTGCGTGTGGAATCCTGCAATATACGTTTCTTAATGAGTAAGACGCCTATGTAATCTACAAAAATGGTTCCTAATACTTTAGCATCACTGCATTCAGGCAAAACAATTCTATATGTTAAACAGTTCTTATCGTCTGAATGATACCTGGTGAACCGGCCACAGTAGCCAGCCAACAGCACCCACCAAGAGTACACGTTAAAGGCAATAAGGTTACCTGGAACCAGTTGAATCACATCTTTAAGCCGACTTTCCAAAACATTTTTGGTAATACAACAACAGCAAGACTGAATGTGCATTTCAAATACTTGCCTCTCTGCCTATAAAATTCAAAGTTTATTTGTGTAAATTTTATGATTCCCTTACAGTTAAGAAGTTTTGTAATTTCAATTCACAAATTTAGATTTTACAAGGCAGTCCATTTATATTCTCCTAGTCACCGTGTCATTTTCTTTATAATTATGTATATTTAAAGAGCTTCCCTGCTGCATTGAAAAATAATTATACATTATTTTTTTACTTGTTGAAGAATCATATTGTAGAGATGTAATATTGTCACCCCGAAACAAAGTAGGTTTAACCGTGTTATACGATACTGAATGAAATTTTCTTCACAATTATTAAATTGTAGCCTAGTCATTGAAACATGTAAGATATTTGGAACAAATTTAAATTGTTGGCAATAGGGAGAGAATTGTATTATTAAAACAATTATTTTAAATGGTTGCTAGGCGAATAGCAAAAATGTATTCGGACGGAGTTATGAATTAGAATCTCTGCAAACCATGGGAATTTGGGTTGTTATTATAAGTTAATTATGTGAATAAGCCCCCTTACCTACCCACCAATTATTTGGTGGGTGTTAGTAAAAACTATAATATAAAAATGAAAATTAATTTTGAGAGTAAGCAAAGAAATCGCAGCTTTGATATTTTTGTTCACTATAAATTGTTCACTAATGAAATGCGATGGTTTGTATTGAAAATGTCTGCTAGAATTTACCGAAAATGCAAGCAGCGAAGTATGCAGGATACTGATCAGAGGTTTAGTTTTATCCTAAATTCACACAATATATATATATTTTTTTTTTTCAAGTAGCAACCAAAGAATTTTAGCTTACTCAAAGTTTAAATATTGTAATATGAGAATAATTATAAAAAAAACTTTACACATAATTAATAGCTGTTTTTTACATTTGACTCAGAACATACAAACACATATTGAAAATTAAATTTAAACGAAAGGAGACACATATGGTGTCAATAAATTTATTTTATAGTATCTATTACCCGACTGACACTCCCTTTACATTAGCAACATCGGTAGAACGCCCACATCTCATTATTTAATAAGCTCATCTGCTAAAAACTTAACTTGACTCTTATATTCTCATCTCAAATTAACAATTTATGTCATTTAATTTGTGTATCGCCTTTGAAATTACTAGAAAATTTTAAATTACGGAACGACATGTCGTGTCTATGGTTTGATATTGCTTTTGGTTTTCAAAACTAGTTTTGGTACTGTGGCCAGAGAAAGGCTGCATTATCGCAGCGAGCAGCTTTCTACTCTAGCGTATTTTGTATCACGTTTATACTTTCTGGTGAAAAATAGTAATACAAAAGTAAAAACTACGTATTCAATTTTGTAATTAACACGTAACAATTACACATTCCGTTTGAAAATGTTTAGTAACCGCATAAGTGGTTGTAATTTCTATCGCGTAATGTTCGTATGGCAAGGAGATCTAAGCGGTAATGGTTCGGGACTGGTTCACAGTTTCAAGGTCACGAACGATTTGAGCACCGAGTCAGGATAATGCGGAAAGAAACCAAAACCTAAAACATATGCGAAGGCCGTCGTTCTCATACAATTGTTACACGGATATTGTTAAGGTTGGCGCCCTTCGAAATCAACGCTACGTAAGCCGCCATTTTCCTTAAAGTTAAGGACTTTTGCCCGTTAGATAACAATTTTTCTCCGCGTATCACTCAAATTTTGGGCGGAGAACCAACAGAAGTTACCAGAAATGACAAAATATTAGTAGAATATTTTTGTTTTCAGAAAACGGCGTTTTACTCGAGACGTATTATTTCCATTAAAAATTTCATGTTAATGGCATTCGACTACCTTGTTATATTTATCCTTGCATGAAGTGAACAAAATTAAAATTTGTAGTCTAGTATCGTGTTGTTTGCGAACCATCAACCAGTTCGGCCTCCTTGCGACATCAGTGGGTATGCGTAAAGATCATCCAGACTTACACTCAGAATATTTTAACAACTTTTATGATTATTGAGCACTAAATTTTTTTTTTTCTTTTTTTACAGCTATGGCTACGGTTAAAATTAAAAATTAAACAGTGTTATTAATAATGCTTTATTTTATTGCGTTATTTCTGCAAACATGTTCAGATTTTCTTATTTAAGAGCCACTGTGTCGTAAGTAAAAACTATTATAACATTTTTAATACTTTTCCTACATGCATGGTATGTATGAGGACGAAAGTGGACGCGTTTTTACCCTCGCTCTATACCAGATATGCGAGTTTGACGATTTGTTTCCATCGTACTAGATGAATACTTTCGGTTTCGACTTTGCCATCATGTTCTGTGAAATTTATTTTTTGGTTTTACCCAATTATACCTTCAGTTCGAATTACAGCAATAATAATTTAACCCAGCTATTAGGAAAAAAAAAATTTTTTAAAGTACTTTGTTTCAAGTAAAAGGGGAAAGTATTTCAATTTTCTTTAAGTAACAAAATTAATATTCTATGCATGACTTAAGATAATTTGAGGGGATATGGGGAAGTTTGTGTCCCGAGGGCTGACTTGCATCGCAAAAGTTATCAGAGTCAATAATACGCACGATTGGTAAGAAAAAAAACTGCAAATCAGTTTTCTACCATTTAGAGATAAATTTTCTAGGTTACTTTTGAGTTTCAATACAATAGAAGCCAAATATCTTATCTGTGATATAAGTTCTCTTATTTTAGTAGGCTGTTAAAAATTAAAACTATACTTCCGGTACCGGGAATCGAACCCGAGCCTCCTGGGTGAAAGCCAGGTATCCTAGCCACTAGACCATACCGGATTGTTGATGTAGGTGTTCTAAATATTGTAAATACAGTATTTACTGATAATAAAATAATTATGTTTACTTAGCTGTTTTAATTATTGTAATTTGTAAATATGTTTCGGGAAACTTGACAAACTTATCAGTTAACCAGCAAAAACAGCCGCTATATTGTTCTCCACATCGCAGCGATTCTGCTGCCATCTCACGGTGGACGTAGAAAGTTCGTCACGAGCCTTCAAACGGCTACGATGTCTCGTCTCGTAACACAGACGATAGCTACAGTACTCCCGATTTTCATCTTCATTCCCATGTTCACGACACTGGCTCGAAAATTGCCAACAACACCTGCCAAATCACGTTTGTAAACAACGATGTTATTTCGTTGGTTTACATTTTTGTTCTGCGAACGAGCCCGGGCTTTTACGAAAGCAAAAAATTACTGTTCGCGTAACACGTGATTACAACGCATTTGCGTTGAAACATTGTCAATACTATTGAAGTAAAATGCCTTGAATACTAAATGCACTTTATTATAAAAGATCGGACAAGCATTGTCTCGGATGAACAACACAACACAACTGAACAAGATAAGCATAGAAGATACTGTGACAAAGAAGAAACCATAGAGATAGAAGAACTGAATAGTGGCGCTATCATAAAGAATTGTACTTAGACTCTTGATTTTTGGCAGTTTTGTAGGAAGAAACGCAGTTAAATGTTGACGACTGATACACACTTAGCATGCGCACACTACGGTCTCATATTGCATTGGGGAAGTGTTGACGTCGTGAGAACTGTTGTCATGGCACCACGTAGGTACCAGCTGCATGTAAAAAATTCGCCAACAACCACCCACTGCACTGGAAATTAGTTTTTTTTTAATGTGGTCCGAGTCTAAGGAATACGCGTGAATAATACCGTCGCCTGTCGAGATTTAGTACTCCAAGTTTGTTGTTGTTAGAACTGTTCAACAACATTTTTAAAAACTGGTGAAACCAGATAAAAAAAATTTTATCCTCAGTAAGTAATATTAGTTTTCTTGAAAATACACTTTAGTACTAAGTGCTAATGAATAGGCATACTATTCTCAAGTCACAACAGCGATAATTATTTAATGATTTTTTTTNCTTTAGTACTAAGTGCTAATGAATAGGCATACTATTCTCAAGTCACAACAGCGATAATTATTTAATGATTTTTTTATGAAGTGCCTTCGCAAGTAGAGAAAGAGAGGAGAAAAATTTGCTAATTTAGTATTATTACATGCATATNTTTTTTTATGAAGTGCCTTCGCAAGTAGAGAAAGAGAGGAGAAAAATTTGCTAATTTAGTATTATTACATGCATATGAGCATATGAATTTTATTCAATTATTTATTTGTGGTATTTTTTTCGACTGTTTGCAAAGCATTTGTTTTTCCTGAAGCCGTGTCTCTCTTGTTCCAGACGACCGTCGCACATTTCATTGCTGTACTTTTGTGATTTCTCTGATTTAAAAATTCAGAAGCCACTTAAAATCTAGGGAACATTTTTGTTACTATACTCGTTGGAATGCGATATACATTATGGTCGTTGGACAGGNAGCCACTTAAAATCTAGGGAACATTTTTGTTACTATACTCGTTGGAATGCGATATACATTATGGTCGTTGGACAGGAAAAAAAAATTAACTTCAGACACTTTTTATGTCGTACGTATTTTACTTGATCTCATATGCCAGAAAAGAAAATTGTATTCAATTTTTTTTTAATCACATGTGAAAATCACATTTTATCTGTTCTTGGCGCATACAAGCATATACACGTGAAAACCAAACCGTCAAAGGAAAAAAAGGAAAACAACATTTAAACCCAGTGTTTACAATTGTGTACAGTACACTGTGAGGAGTCAATGCCTTCATCGGCGGGTAAGTACACCACGCAAAAAAAAAAATTGTTTTGAGCAACATAGGTAATTATAAATTAAAGTAGAGCTAAACGACTTAAAGAAGAATTTGTGTGATTAGAAAACGTTTATATACAGAAATTCAGGCACAGACATAAATCAATATTATATTATTTTAAATTTCATATTTCAGCCATTATTCTAAAATTGCAATTTTTTTCTTCCCTTACCTTTTTTTCCTTGGAGTAGTGTTGAGGAATGTTTTTCGATTAATATAATTTCATTCAGTTAGTTCCCATAATTTACATCTTATAAAAATACAGTAAAAACTATTATTCTTATATGTGATTATTAAAAAATTTTAGTTAAGAACTTTTATGTTTGCAGGAAAAGCATCAACCAGAATGTTTTATGGTGAAAACATGTATGAGTTGGACAGCGTCTGTATAGATATGCACACATTTACACATGTACACATAAATATACACACGCACACACTTATTAAGGCTATTCACGGTAAAATGAGCACTCTTTAAATCAACCCTTGGAAAATAAAAAGTCGCTACCCCTTACCATTACATTTTTTTTTTTTTTTTAGTACACTGGGTGACGTGCATCCAGTCCAGTAAGTTGGTAGCGACGGAGGGAAAGTAGTCCCATGCTTTAACATTGAATTAAGTTTTACGTTAACATTTGTGAATACTGGAATTATTTAAATTTCTTTCTAGTTTTTTATTATGCACGCAAGTGTAAAGAATAAGCAAATTGGTAAAATATTTACTTTCCCAAACATTTCACAGCTTCGCCGAGGGACGCACGAATAAAGTGATCAGGCCAGTGGGTTAATTTTACATATGGTGGAAGAATACTCAATGTGCATACAAATAGATCTTAAGCAGTGCTTCCAAAAGTGCTCCGTTCACCGTGAACAGCGTTTAGGCGTGACCGCGGGGCGATCCACGTATGCAAATAACCATCCATTAAGAAATTGTTTAAAAAAAAAAATAATACACACGATGTTTTCTTCTGTGACTTTTAGCCCAAAACACGTTTTACAGTGAGGATATATTTGTTACATGCTTTCGTTGTTCTGCTTGCTTTTAAAACACAATATTGTCTTATATATTCCCCCTAAACGTGTAATTTATAGCCTTGCGGTATAAAACTGGGCGTTAATAAGCTCGACAACAAACACCAAGACCGCGGTGGTGTAGTGGTGAGAGTACTCAGACCACTCGCCTCCCGCTGAGGCGAGCAGGGTTCGATTCCCGCGGATTCGCCCGGACTTCCGTGTGTCGGAAACGTGGCGGACGTTTGGCCGGCGGGTTTCCCTTTGCATTCCGGCGCAGCCCCACCTTCACCTCACTGTGCACCCTCGTCGGGCTCTAAAGACCTCGTCGGTAAGCGCGGACAACGAGCATCTCAACTCCGCCGAGGCTCCGTGCAGACTGTTATCCAGAAGGCGAGCCTGTTATAGGCCGTTCACGGTAAAGTGAGCACTTTCGAGGCCCTAGATACTTTTCCCTTCCAGCCATTTGTTATCCTTTGACCACCTTTTTAAATAAATATTTCCACGTATGTATATAACACAGTTTATATATTCCCCCGCACTTGGAAGTTAACATCCAAGGCTAAAATAAAATATATTTATTGACTATTATTTTTAATGAGAGGGCTATCAAAAGTGCTCACTTTACCGTGAACATCCTCTACGGAGGAAGTAGCCTGTCCTTGCCATTTTGGATTTACGTCTTTCCCTCCGTAAATTAATTTTCCGAGTCAATATTCATAAACAAAGCTAGTCAAGGCATAGGGAACATCGTAATAGTTATTTCGAAATCTAAATTATTTTTCTTACATAATTAATTTCACATATATAACCGTAATCACATATTACCTTATTATTTACTAATATCAATCTCACGTGGGAAAATACAGGTATAATTGAAACCGTACGAATTTCAAAACATTATTTACGTAGTCCTCTGTGTGACGTCTATCTTCGAATTATTGTGTCTGGTCACAAATTTTCATTACGAAGATTTGTAAGAAAAATCGAAGATCAAATGGATGCCACCTCCTTGAGTCGACCAGCACGTTTCCAACATCACCTTCAGTGCGAAGGATTTATCTTTACAATCCATTCATGGTTACTTCCATTTTTTCTTAAGCCCTACTTAAATTCCGCTTTCAAGGTTATATCTCCGCCTCGTGCAGACAAAGCTAGAAAATTATACCAAAATGACAATGCGTCGTATTTGTGCACACTCAGTTTCATAAAATTTCGCATGAGAACTATTTTTTTTACTGGGCATTACCAACACGCCCATTTCCTTCCTGTATTTGCCCATACTAATTATAAATGACATGTTTTAATTCACACATAAAATATAAGTAAACGTCCAATTTAATCAAAAGTAATAATTTTTTTTGTCGACATAAGTATAAAACGTTTGTGATACATGATATATTTATAAAACAACCAAAAACGTAATGCACGTAGTGACTTTTCAAAGGTTTGATTCAAAAAGCGCGAAGAAACTGTGAATAGTCTACACAATTCTGCACGCAACCTTCCAAAAGAAGACACAAGAGAGGAAACGATTTATGAAAATATTTTAGTTTGAAACACACTTGGAATTTTAATTTGTTAGCAACAGTTTTATTGCTGCTTTCTCCATACCGCCTACAGATTGAGGCCGTTTTAAGTCAGATGTTGCATTTTCTTCCATTTTTTACTTATTACGGTTTTATTTTGCTAATGCAGTTTTGTTAGTGAGAGATATTTAAAACGACCTTACATCAAGTTATGTTCTTTTTTATTTTTATACGTTAAAAACAAAAAAAAAGTTCAGATGGCATTGTCTTGCCTTAACTACAAAATAGTTAGCCAATTATTTAAAAAATATTTTTCCAGGCAACGTTTAAATGGAGGCACAGTGAAAATTTGTCAAGTAAAAAAAATTCCCAAAAATTACTACCCACAATATTTTCAAGACAAAATTGAAAATTTCTCTTTGAATGTGGCACACGACTTCTTCGTGTCAAACCGGTTATTCAGCACTGCTCTTAAGTGGACTTAAACCCAGTTTTGCCGTTCGGATGACTCATTACGCTTAATCGTTTAAAAATAATATTTCCACGAAAAAATGTTAAACATACGAGTTCCTAAAAGAAGTGAGTTGCACTGAGTTGTACTGAGGTACACAATTCGTTTAGGTATTTTTTTTTTTTTTTTTAAATAAATTTTTCTAAGGATTTACGCTTTAACCTAGGTACCAAAAATTACCGTATGAAAATAGAAATTTAAATGTTTTAACATTAATTAGATTTAGTATAATATAGCATACAGACGTTTGTCTCCCATTCTCTCACTGTAAAAGATTTTTTCAGTTAACTTCCTAAACTGTAATGTAAAATTTACCGTGCATCGGGCTGCCAATATGTACAAACTCTGCTATACGTACAGCTGCATACCTCACTACGCATTTCAGTATTCCCTGAACAAACGCAGCAAAGCTCCCTCGCATGTTTGAAAAGAAAATAAAGTACCATTCGTACTTCTTCAGTACGCATGTAATGCGGTCTAAATGCGAAGAAATCTCTGAGTGTGTGGATTTTATCTCACGCTCGTGTGCTTCGTTAGTTAATGTAATCAACGTCCTAAATCTCTCGGATCACACTGCCGCTCCTACACACCATTTTTTTTTTCAGTAAATATTCTAAACGGTAATGCAAGTTTAAACCTATACAGAGTATAGAAATTTAACATACATCAGCTTGCAGGTATAGTTTTGCTAATGTACACAGCTGGGGACTGCTCTAGCCGCTGGAATCTTTCCTGAGCAAATGTAGGAAAGCTACCATGGATGTGTGAGAAAAAAAATACAATTCGTGCTTTCTCTGTACGCGTAGAGAGTGATGAGGTAATTTTGTGAAACATTTCTGAAGACTGTAGGTTTTATCTATAGGTTCACGCGTATCGTTGGATTAACGGTCGAAAGCAACTCGGCACCCCATCGGCTGAAAACCAGCCAGTAACGAACGTTGTACATTACAGTGTAGTGAGGTCAAGTACAGTTTTGACCAGTATAACGGTGGCGAGTGGAAGCACACGGAGAAACAAAGCCGTTGTTCCTGCCACGGTGAAGGAGCCGCGGTGGTGTAGAGGTTAGACTACTCGCCTCCCGCCTAGGCGAACTGGGTTCTATTCACCGGCGGGGTCGCTCCCGGATTTTTTTCGCACGTGTGAATAGTGCCTGACACTGGTCGGCGAGTTTTCTCGGGGATCTTCCGTTTTCCCCCGTCGCTTCATTCCGGCGCTGCTCCATATTCGCCTCGCTTCGCCCTCGTTGGCTCTCAAGGCCTCGATGTTAAGGCCACCGTCTACCTGGAACTTTTTCCCACGTTTAGGCCGAGAAGCGCGGGAGCGATAAGGGCGACACTGCCACGCGCATCAAGTACGCCATCGCCGCTAAGCGCAAGGCTCTGAACTGGCGTGCAGTGTTCTCGTCGTGCTGCGTGTACCTATGGGACTTTCAGCGGTGACCATATTATTTTATTAGTGGGAAGTCTTTAGGAAGGTTCAGTGCAGGCCCCTATAGTAGTTTTGTATGTATCTGATGCGTGCATTTTGAGCTACAGCGCCTTGGAAAGGCCGTTTTTAGCGGTTTTGGAGTACTCTGAATTGATGTTTCTAACGTACGTGATATTTTGAAAGTACTTAACAGCTCTCGTCTGAAGTGTGTGTTCTTTTCGTAGATCAGCACGTTGGACGCACGCTTAATAGTTTCGTTGAAAAACGTGTATTTCGAACACTCTGCAACGCAGTTTAAGCGCCAGGTAGACGGGCGCCTTAAGAGCCGCCCAAATCTCTTCATTCACTTTCTCACCCACCCTGCTGTGATGGATATATGTGACTCACTTAAAACTTGTCTTGAATGCCCGTAAACACCGGGGGGAAAAATCGGCAGGGAAGTGACAACATAACAGTTCTGTCGAAGGGCGTTGAGGGTATAGAGCAGCCAAACTTATATGCCAGCGACAGAATGTTCTGTTAGTCTGTAACAGTACTTTCTGCTGCGGGAACAATCCAAATATTGCTCAAGTGGTTCTGTTGAAACAAATATCTGCACTGTAGGAGGAACAGAATGCTTTGCTGAAGGAACTATAGCTCATTCACAGTTCCTTCCAACTTTTCCTGAAGCGCTGGGCGTAAGTTTTACTTCCAGGATATTCCTCCGCCTCATGAAAACCAAGTTTAATAACAGTCTAGAAAATTACAACAAAGGGACAACGCACCGCATTCGTCCACACTCGCTTTAATAATACATAACAACTATTTCTTACTAGGCATTACCAACATACGTATTTTCTCACTTTTTTTAATCACACTGCTTCTAAGTGAAATATTATATTTTATAGAAAGAATATAAATAAAATTTCTCTTTAACAAAAAAATCAAAGTAATTTTGTATTATTTTATATTAACGCAAGTATAAAAAGCTTGTGATGCATTACGTAATTACAAGATAACCAAACACGTCGTACATGGGAAGATTTTTCGAAGGTTTGATTCAGAAAGTGGCGAAGAAACCCAGAGTGGACTCTACATTCATAGTTGCACATACTCACAGACAAGTCCGCAACATACAATTATGTTGCAGTTACAAACTATCTACGTTAACGATATTTATATAGTACGGTCAACCAGTCTAATTGCTCTACCTGTATTAACCACGTAGATGAATTACGGACACAGGAATTCGATTTCAACGACGATATTTTTTTTGCGCAGACCTCAATGCGTTAAGCAATCAACGGCATTCAACTCTCGGAATGCAGCATCGCCTCTCCCAGCTACGTCGACCGTGATCACGATACCCGAAGTGCGAACGCAATTTCGCCTCCCCTTCCTGCCCGGAAAACAAGAAGAGTCCACGCGCGCATAACAGTGGCGCAATTTGCTTTCACTTTGGCGCGTAGCCGGCAAAGCGATCGGCGTACGGCCACGGCGGCCTTTGGTCCCTCAGCCGTCAAAGCAAACTCAAGTCGAGTGGACGAGCGAAAGTCGCCCCTGCATGCGCCGGCCGCCTTGGCGAGGAAGGGGGGCAGGGAGAGGAGGTGTGTGGTGAGAAAGCACATTCCCGTCTACAGTGGAATTAATTTTCACCATACGAAACCCCCAGGGTAGTATCCAGCTACGTGTCCGAAGATAGTAATTGCGCTTTTCATATCTGTGCTCCGAAGCTAGCTCCGTCTTATGCGATGCCCGATGACCCCAAGGACATCGAGTATCATGCGTTGATAAAAAAAACATTAAAGAAGTATTAAAGAAAGACATGCTTGGTCATTTACAGATGGTGGATACACCGCGTGCATCAATTTTGTGCTCCGTATATACGCAAAAAAACTGCTTGGAGAAGTTTGATTTTCCCCAAAAAAACATTCATATCAGTTTAAGCTGGATTGCGTAAATAATGCAGATATCTTTGTTCATTGCACCATGAACCAAGAACCACAGCTTATGTTCTCCAGTAGCAGTTGTGCTAGCAGTGACTCATCCTCCAGTGACTACACCAGGATCAGTTCCACCCTGTGGGCCTTCCATGTTTATCCACACAGAAGATGATTATGTTCCCTTTAAAACATTAATAGACTCTGATATGTCGACTCCATGTGTACGAAAAGTAGTAAAACGAATTTTAACTGGTGTATTAAGTTCCTTTTATTAATGTGAATAAATATATGTATGTAAAAAATGTCTTCAAATATCCCATGTATTATACATATAAACATATATATATACTGTATATATACATATATATCAAAGTATATTCAAAAGTGTTATGCAAAGGAAGTTTAACTAGAGAGCAATATTGAAAGCTTTCATACTAACATAAATTTTAGAGACTGATACACACAAAGTCATTACCGCACTTCTCATGCCGGTTGGTACCAAACACAAGCTTTGTTACATAACCCCACCGAACCTGTGTGCGCCTTTATTTCCACACGAACGACTAGCCTAAAAACTTGCATCATAAAACATTTCTCAGTTCCTTCGTTTGGCGTATCGAACTCAGCCGATTTTAATCGACTCGAATACGACACAATACTTCAGATCCTACCACAGCCCTCGTCCTACACTTGCTCGCACAAATTGTATTTAAAACCGACTCTCGAAATCGATTGTATGCACCACTGAAGCAGAACGGACTGTATAAGTAATTAAACACGCATTACTATGAATAAATAAATTAAATTTATTTACCTGTAATATACATTCCATATTTATGATTAGGTTGTGCATTCTATCTCTTCATTTCCCCGTTGTTTTCAAATCATGGATAGTAGCCAACAGTCTCATATGATATAACTCCGATCCTTCAGTTCATTGATGATTGAAGATATGTCAACAATGCGTGAGAGATCCCCGCGTTTTTGCAGCTCAGTCAAATATCTGAGTCTATCAACAAGTTCATTCGGGTGTTTGCGAAATATGTTACGAGCGTTCTTGACGCCTTTTGCCTTCTTCGCATCACTTGCAGAAGAAATCTTTTTGGTGAAATGTGGGGAAACATTGAGGGAATCATTATCCTTCTCACCAGATACTTCATCAACATTTCAACCATAGTCATTATCATTGATGCTATCTTCATGTGATCGTCTACACCTCCTGTTTCATCGTTAATATCAAGTTTACTTTTATTTGTAGGAGTCACATGAACATCATCAGTATTTAGAGCTGACAACCGTTTATTTCTAAGTCCGTCGACTTCAGGCGAACGCCTTGCAAGTGGACATTCCACACACACACCGACTCTATCATGTCTCGTAGGTCTCTCATTCCGTCATTATCATTAACTGTCTCGTCATAAACGTCTGCGGAAACAGTACCCATCGATGTAGCAGGAGGTATTGGTGGCATCACTTGCTGGCTCCCAGTAGGCGAACCCTTGCAGATCTTGGTGTGTTACTTCATTGTATCACCTTGTATAAACTGAATGCAGTCTTTGTCGTAATGCTTCATCATCCCAGTTTCCTCGTCGTCTGCGAACATTTAATACAGTGTATTAAGAGGAGGTATTATTTAAGTTTTCACTTCGAGTGAACTCTCTGGAACATTTATAGCAGCTTAGAAAACCATGAGATGTGTTCTTCAAAAAGTCACTCTTCTCATGTCGGTGTGCATTGCAACTTTTACTGAAGGACTTGGCACAGTAACAGCATTGTTTTACATGTAATTATGGTCAGTCGTTGAAGGTACGCATTCTCACTCGTGAGCATGCCCATGATAGTCAATGTAGCGCCATTCGATCAGGACTCGAACCGGCGACACACACACTCCCCATCGTTTTCGATGCCAAGAAGCATGTCTCCCTGTTTTCGAAGCATTTCACGAACCATTCATCCATTGAACAAACTTTCACCTCTTGAATTCACTTTACGAAACACATCGTGAACGAAGCATCTAATTGGAGGAACATTTATTGTATTACTCTTTTATGGGGNCTTGTATTACTCTTTTAAGGGGCCCGGTTTAGGCTCACAGAAGGCACTCTTCCATAAATTTTAAATGTAAAAAAAAATTTCATGTAAAAAATATGGGAGCACTCTGATAAAAGCCACATACATAATCGCGCGAGAATAAATCGCATATGGTTCGAAAACCTGCAGATACCACCATCGTTACATAAATATATTATATATTTTATTTATATAATTGCAGTATTTATAAAACATAATATTTATAAAACATACACAGAAATATAATATATAAATAAATATTTTTGTACATAACCATTATAGATAATCCTACAAACTTAATATAAAATAAATTATTTTTAATAATTATCAGTCACGTTTAACGCATATGTAAATCTTGTAACAAAGTACACACATAAGACATCACAGTCGATGAGAAGCGAGTAGGTATTAATTACTACAACCGTAACGAGTTAAACCCTCCACTGATGGCGCAGGACACTTGCAGGCGCGAAGCAAGCTTGTCGTAAGACCGAGCGCCTGTATACATAATGTTCGCACAAGGATTACATCTTTCAACCTCGTGTTGACTTGGTCCTCGAGAAGCTGTACCTAGCTACACGCGCAGTGCATATGCCCGTCACAGTCCTCGCTGAAATGCACCGGCGAACCTTATTCCCGTAGGAGTTTGTGTGTAAACTGCACACACATGCCATCCTCTACTCCGCCTTACTCGCCACTCGCGCGTGCTTGTTAAGTGAGCCAGGGGGTACCTCTGTCGGAGATCATCATAGCATGACGGGCACACGCGTCTTGGTAATAGTCATTTGCTTGTGTGTCAGTTTTCATTTAGGACGTTCAAAGTAGGTACATGTTTTCTGCTTTGTCAGAGCAGCGGTTTTGTGACCAGATCGTCTCCTCCGGTACCTGATCAATAAAGTATAACGGGAGACAACTTTCTGAGCGATATATATAAGAAGAGTGCACACCAGGTCTTGTTCTTACATTCAGGCTTCCCAAAGGCCACAAAGCTGTTAATTTGCCACATCAGGTAGGACTTAACGTCTCGTCGACAGAAAATCAGAGCAAGTTGCTCAGAGAAGCGTTAATCGGCCATGGAGAGAACCATCCCAGCATCCGCGTGGTGTGATCTCGGGAAACCACGAGAAAACCGAAACCAGGATGGCCGGGCCGAGACTCGAACCCAGGACCTCCCGAATGAGAGTCCGAAAGTTAAACACTGCGCCACCTCGCTCGGTGACGTATTAGGAACAAAATCGCTAAAGAGAAGATACATCCGAAGTCAGAGCTGCACGAGCTTACCAAAGACACGAAAACGGAACCACAAATGATATAGGCAAGTACGCGGTTAATAAACACATTTTGTGTTCCTTGCTTAGTTTCTTTTTACACACTGCCCTCCTTTCATCCTTGCATAGCTACACGTAAAAAAAAAAAATAACACTGTCACTGACCTGGCGATTGCAACTCAAATTTGCCAACCATACTAAACCGTGTGGAAATCGTGCATGGAAGGGTTTGTGTTTAAGCACTTAAAAAAAAAACAGTTCAGTTACTTCATAATTTGTGTTAACCCCTGAAGTTGGTCTACTTTTTTTATTTGCTAACAAATATTGTAGGTATACCAGTGGGATTGTGTATTTTTTCCTTGTTTTTTGAGAGCTTTTTAAGTGTTTTTATTCACGCAATGTACGAACATGTAATTATAGTGATCCTGCGACCACGGATTGAGGTAACTTTTATTTTGTATCATTCGGTTGGTTACCATGTCTAGAGCTGTTTCCGCAAGAATCTTAACTTAACCAATAAATTTATTCGCAACTACGGTTCTTTTTTCCTTACCCCCTGCATGTGCTATCGCAGCCCCAGTATTTAAAATGGACAGTGTCTTCCGTGGTAGGGCGTCAGATAGTCCCCTTTGTGAGTCAAATCGTCTGTTTCACGGTAGTCCCTAGCAACGCAGCCTATCGTTGTTAGGCATTATACTGCGGTCTTGCTTCTCTGCTTCTGGTATGTAACTCCGTCGTGTGCCCACATACGGTTCAATGCTACACTCATTTACAATGCAATTCCAAGAAATGTGATAGTAAAAAAAAATATTCGTATTAATAAATAAATAATTTGCCCATAGCTTAAAATATATATTGCCATATGCTACACCAGGACATTAGCTTATTGCATATTTAAAAAAAAAATACGCATAACTGTTGAGCAGTATTATTTCATAATTTTAAATCTATTTTGTGATAGCAAAATTTTGTGATTTTTATTTTACACACAATTGCTACATAGTTAGAGACCTGAAAAATTCGCGAGTTCAATGACCTGTAGGCTATACTCCATTTTCGTATGCAAAATCATGCAGATATCACTGTTCATTCGTTGCTTGTTGTATTAGCGGAAGACGGTGATTCGGTCTGCATTTTACTTTGTATTTATTATTGGCTCAGAGTTGTCCAGGAGGTGTAATTTTAACGGGTGGACCAATAGCATTAGCAATACAAACGCACGGAGATTTGAATTCTAGCTTGTTCCGAAATGAAAACACGAAATTTTTCAGGTTAATAAAAACATAGTTAAACGCTTAACGTACACATCAACATTTCGCAAAATAATAAATTTGTGGTGTTAAACGTACTAACGAATTTTTTTTAAATACAATTGTCACTTAGGAACTTATGGAAACAGTTCCAGTATATCATTGGCACAAGAAACAACCAATTATAATACNAATACAATTGTCACTTAGGAACTTATGGAAACAGTTCCAGTATATCATTGGCACAAGAAACAACCAATTATAATACAGTTGGTGTGCCAGCAACCAATAGCATTGCCCAAGGAAAGGTGCTGTCTGTATTGGTGCTGGCATCTGGATTTACGCAGCAACGACTGTGATTCTACTTATTCCGCAACTTGTTAAACGTGAACGAGTATACTCGTGATAGTATATTAAGGAGGTTAATCGGTGGCAGGGTGGTTTTGTGTTCTCCGGCTTTTTTTGCAAATATGTATTATCTTTCATTATTATTGCACATAGTAATATTGCATTTCTTTACTTCAAATTTAATATTTAACATCTGTGCTTGTGAGACATAATTTCATCGCCATCGTCATAGCTTCGTTTAACCGCGAGTAGAAATTTCAACCATCAAATAGTGTTTCTGAATTACTTGGTTCATGTTCATAAAATAATACTGTTCCGCGCTCGTGTTTTCGTTTTGCACATGCATACCTTTGATGGTCTATGTGGAGGTATGCCCATGCAAATAAATATTTAATATTTATATTCGACAAATGGTTTGTATTACCTAGTAATGAAATAATCATACACTTTTAATTGGCAATACAAATTATGTGATGCTCGAAAAAAAACCATACACACATTACACACACACATATATATATATATATAATATTACATGTCACGAATATTTTTAATACAAATAATGGTAATTGAATATATATCACAAAGATTATAATTTAGAAAAAATTAGAATAATAAGAAAATTAGATTATGATATAATAAAATTAACTAATAAATAACTATTTAAACATACGCACATGTATACTCTGGTGTCATGCCTGAAGTGGTTATATGTATATAATATCAACCTTGCAATGTGTATATGGCATTTTAAAACCTTTTCCCAGCACATGTTCCGATAGCCGAGTAGTCTAAGGTGTCTACATGCCAACCCAAGGTTTGGCAGTACGATTCCGCTCTCCTCTCGATAATTTTTTGAGCTCCGAAATACAAAAAAAGCAGTGCTCCTAGCGACTAACTCTAGAACCAACATGGCGGCCAAGCAAGAGCGACACCAGAGGGGATATTTGAACGAAAGATAAGTGGAAACAAGATGAAGGGGTCAAACGAAGGTGAGTAATAGGGTGGCACACTCTAGCAGCAATAAACAACATTACAGGAATCGGTAGTACACTCGAGCAGACGATGAGAGAACTACAACATGCGACGCATGCGAAGGTGAGTAATTGGGAAGTAAGATAGCGAACTAAAACAAGATAGTGGCTGGAAACAAAATGGCGGCCAGAAACAATATGGTGTATGTAAACCAGATGGCGACCGGAAACAAGATGGCGGAATGCACCGACCAACATGGCTGCCGGCCGCACATACGAAGATGGCTGACGGTGGCTGTGATGCCTACCAAGATGGCGGACGGCGCCTCGGTGTCTTAGTCCCTGCCCTTGCCCCCGAATCGGCATAGCCCTACTACTTCGGTCGTTGTCTTCCTTGCTGGTTCGTTACTGGTGAAAAGTCGTACGGGGCGTGTCTAAAAACTGCGGTCCAGTAGAATCAGAGTACATGTGGTTTAAGTTGAACTTGTCAAACTTATTCGCGAAATTTCCAGGTCTCAATGCCGCTATTTGTTCCGCTGCCGTTGGTTAGTAGTTAGATAAAGCTTAACGTCTCGTCGAGAGCGAGGTCATTAAAGACGGAGCAAGTTGCTATAGATGCAGGAACAGGCAGGAATCGGCCATGGCCTGTAATAGGGAACCATCCCAGCATTCGCCTGGAGCGATTTCAGGAAACCATAGAAAACCGAAATCAGGATGGCCGGGCCAGGATTCGAACCCATGTCCTACCGAATGGGGGTCGCAGAGGCTGAGCGGTTGGACTGCTCGCCTCCCACCAAGGCGAATCGGGTTCAATCCCCGGCCGGGTCACTCCCGGATTTTCGCAAGTGGGAATCGTTCCGGACGATGCCGCTGATCGGCGTGTTNACCAAGGCGAATCGGGTTCAATCCCCGGCCGGGTCACTCCCGGATTTTCGCAAGTGGGAATCGTTCCGGACGATGCCGCTGATCGGCGTGTTTTCTGGGGGATCATCCGTTTTCCCCCGCCCTTGCATTCTGGCGCTGCTCCATTTTCTCATCATTTCACCCTCATCTGAACACATACAGAATGCGAGTCCGAAGTTAAGCCACCGCGCCACCTAGCATGGTTGGCGAGTTAGTCTATTGGCTGTGATTGGCAAACGACGTTCAGCCATACTGTTGGCTGGCGAGGCTCTTTTACGTCACGCACGGTTGGAATGTTTAGCTTCTGTATTGTATGCTAGCGGAATTTAATTGTGCAAAACAAAATAATAAGCTAAGCATATTTTAATATTCACATGTTTTATTTTATATTTTACTTTAGCAAATTAGGACCTGCATTGAATAACAAACATGCGAAGCTGGTCTGACCTTCTACCTTGTAGGCAGATAAACTCTGGATCAGAGAACAGAATGGCGGTAGAGATCGCAGGGGCGCGCTGCAATGTTGCCAACTGCCACAAGTTTGGGTTTGAATAATAGTATTTTAATTTATATCATTTTGGAAGTTTATAATGCCACCTGTCTCTAAATTAATGTGTCTTTTTTTCATACCAAAGTGTGCACGACAGTAAAACAACTTTAATTGTCGATCACTGTGGTTCTGTTTTCATAGGTTCACTTGAAAAAAAAAACAGCAATAATAATTATTTATTAGAAATACGTAATTCTTAGAAAATATATATTTTTAAATTTCTTACTCAGCAGTGGCGAGACGGTTTCCGGCTCCACTACACCCATACTGCGCCATATAGGATGTTCACGGTAAAGTGAGAACTTTTAAGGCCCTAACTACTACTTTATTTCAGCAATTTTTTTATCCTTTAACAACCTTTTTAAATTAATATTACCATGTAAGTAATAAACACAGCGCGTATGTTCCACCGCACTCGGAAGTTAACGTCTAAGGCTAAAATAAAATATATTTATTGACTATTATTCCAAATGAGTAGGCTTCCAAAAGTGCTCACTTTACCGAGGATAGCATATAGTAAGGTTACGTCTAATAGAGGTTGGGAATATCGATGTTAAAAAGTTCGACAAACTGAACATTTTCGCCACTAGGTAGGCGCTAGCATAGCAAGGTACCAGAATTTTATACGTTAAAAAAAAAATGCACATTAATTTTAATGATCGTAAATCAAAGAATAACATAGCTTCGTAAATAAGTAAAATATTTTTTTTTATTCGCGTTGCTTAAAATTTAAATTAAAAGTTACCTTATAGGACACTGCGTACACAGCGGTGGAAATTTCCCCTGAATGCAAATGGCGTCGTTTGACGAGCAAGGCATGCCGGGAGTCGGTGCGCATGCGCGTTACAATGTTCGCGCGTCATTCGATATTCCAAACTCTACCAAAATAAATCTCGTTTTGTTCCTAACCCGAGTAGAATAAACCTTAGTCATGGTAACGAATACGTCCGAGGAGCAACACAGCTTTCTCCTGAAGCGCAGTGAGTTCGCAAAATGGCGCCTCTCTCTCTCGACATGCGGCGCGCGCTGCGGTGGAAGCCGTAAGTTACGACAAGGGGGAAGAGCGCTTAAATCAGCGGTTACAATGGCCCAGGCGGTGATTACTTTCAAACATTGTACGCTGGGAAAACAAAAGGGGTCGGCAGGGGAGAGAAACTTTCTTCTGGAGGCGGCGTTATTCTAGATTAGCAGGCTCAATTAACGAACCATAGGTGGG